>SRPY01000297.1:0-36439 GCA_018360145.1 Claviceps africana | reverse complement strand
ATTATATGTTTTTTTTTTATATAAATAAAATAGAACGACTTAGGGCCCGATTCGGTTGCGTGTCAGTACCGGTGCGGATGCCAAGGTGCGATATGTTGGCGGTTCAGAGTGGTGGGGGTAGAGCGGTGGGGGGGCCTGCATCGGGCCCGTGTCGAGAGTAAAATAATTAATTTTTACCTTTTTAAATATTAATATAAAGATATAAATTAATAAATTTCTTTATATTCCCTTTAATAACTTTATTAAAATTATTTAATAGTTATTAGCCTTTTTATAATAAAGTATTTATAACTTAGTTTTTTTTTTAAAAATTATATTAAACTATAAAGTTATATAATATAATATAGTTAACTTATTAAATAATAATAATATTAAAAATATTATTAATAGCTTTTATAAATTAATACTTTAAAACTATTAAATTTATTTTTAAAATAAAAAAGGTTTAAAAGAAATAAATTTATAACTTTTAAAAAGTATAAAGTAAAGCTTAATATTTTTATTTAATAATATTATACTTTTTCTTTAAATTATTTTATATGTTACTTTTAAAGTATATAAATTAATGCTTTTTTTATATATTTATAAAAGTATAATACTTTATTTTATATTCTTAATATTAATTATTAAAATAATCTTTTCTTCTTTTTTATTTATATTAATTAATTATAAACTTAAATCGGACTCACATCGAACTCCGCGGGATGGTCTGGATTATACTGTGCCTGGAAGTTAAGGACCTCCTGCACCGCGTCGCGGACCGCTGCTAGGTTAGGTAGGGCCTGCCTTAATTAATATTTAACTTAGCCTTATATTAAACTTTAAGAACTTACTAAGTATACCTTATTAAGCTATATACACTTATAATAGTTTAGACTAATACCTAAAATTTAGATTAGCTATAGCGCCTTTATTATAAGTTTAAATTAAATACTTATTAAACTAATTATAATAGTATATACTAAGGTCTTTTATTTTACTAAGGTAAGGGAAGTAGAGATATACTTACTTTACGCTTTATATAAATTAGAGTTAAGGCTTAAGTAAATATAAAAAGGGACTAAAAACTTATTAAAGGGCCTTTAACTTTGAATTAATTAACTATTTTCTTTATTATTTAAAATTAATATAATATTAAAGGTTTAAGCTAGCTTTAATATAGAAATTAAAATAGCTTTATATTAAACTTTAAAGGGGAAAAGAGTATTTATAATTTTTATTTAAGTATAAAAAGAAAAAAAAAAGAGAAAAAACCTTTAAAAAGGTTCCCTTTATTTATAAAAAAAAGGTAGCGCTATAAATTATTTATTAAATTATTTATTAATATATTAAACTTAATTAAGTAATTAATAACTATTATTTTACTACTATACTATATTTACACTACCTACTATTAAGGCCTAACTTAATTTTATATTTAATATTTATTAAATTAGTAACTCTTAATAATTTAATATATAATAATTACTTAATTTAATAATTAATATACCTTTAAATTAGTAGTGTAGCTATATTATAACCTATAACCTTTTATAACCTTCTACACTCTTTTATATTACTTTATGTTTTATAGTATATATTTAACACACTATATCTCTTTTAGTAACTTAACTTAGCTTTAGCTAAAGCTTAACTTAAGGCTAAGGTAGCCTTACCCCTCCTTTTTAAATTTAATACACTTTTTATATATTTTTCTATATTTTTCTATATTTTTATATACCCTTAAAATATATTATTTAAAAAAAAAAACTTTCGCGATTTCGCCTGCACTGTAATAACACTGTGGAATTAACTTAAATTAACTTAAAAAGTAAATAAAAAGTTTTATTATATTTATTTACCCCTTTTTATAATAATATATTAAGCTTAAAATATAGATATAGTAAATAGTATAATAATAATAAATATTAATATAAAAAACTATAGCCTTTTATAAAGTTATTATAATTCTTTTACTTATTATAATAAGTTTATATTAAAAAACTGAGTTAATACTATATTTAATATAGCTTAGAACTAAGTATTAGTTTATTTATAATAAAAATATAATAAAATTACTAAGCTTATATTAATCTTTTTACTAAAAGGAGTTTAAAAGGTTATTTTATATATTATTAATATAAAAATAATGTCCTGTAGCGCAGTAGTTAAGCGCCTAAATAACCGCTTATAGTTATAGGTTTAAATCCTATATAGAACATAGGTTTTTCTTAGTATATATATAGAGGCAAGGGCGTTAAAAAAAATTAAATCTTAATTAGCTAAAAGGGGAGTAATAGCCCTACTTCTAGCTAATTAATGCTTAATTAATAGTAAAAAAGTAGGTCTAGTCCCTTTACTTTTCTATTATTAATTAAATAATATAGATTAGCTACTTCTACATTATAAATAGGCAAATTACCCTTTAGCTCTTAGGTTATAAAGCTAGTTTATAGCTATAATTACTAGGAAAAAATAGGTAATTAAGAATAAAAAAAAGTGGGGTAGCGGTGGTATATATTAATAACTAAAAAATAAAAAAGGAGGTATAGGGTAATTTATAGCTAAACTAGTATTTTATAGTTGGAAATAAGGACTAAAAAAAAGCAGATTTTAAATGTATTTAGTAGGTTTTTCACCCTGTTAGGCAACTAATTAATTAATAATTACTTACGTAATTATTAATTAGCAACCTAATAAGGTTTTCTTACTAAAAATTAGGTATAGAGGTTCTAGATATAGCTAAGAGCATAAAATGCTTATATAAAAAATAGCTGCTATTGTACTAAATACAATACAATACAATACAATATAAAAATAATATAGGCTTAGTATAGATAATCTATTAACCTTTAAAAACTAATTATAACTACTAACTTTAAAGTAATAGTTAAAAAGGCAATTAAAAAGGCTATTTAGCTTAGATTTATACTAGCTATAATATAAGTTAAAATTATAGCTAATAGCGTTACTTTAATAATTAATAAACTTATTTACTTAGCTACCTTTATAGTAATATTACTTTATATTTATAAAGAGACTATTATTAAAGGTAACTTAATTAATAAAGTAGTTAAATAATATAGCTTAAAAGATATTATTTATACTATTAATAAAGCTATAAATAAAGACACTATAGTAGTTATAAAGTACTTTTATAGTAGTAATATAGTAATTACCTTTAAGAATATAGCTTAATTTTATATTAAAAATATAAAATAAGTTTAAACTACTTTTAGTTTAAATATAATATTAAATTAATAAGTGTTTAATATTATTATTAAAGAATTCCTTATTTATTATATATATTAAGTTATTAAAGAAGATATTCTCTATTACTTTACCTTTATTAATAGTAGTAATATTATTAAAATAGTAGTATAGAAACCTTATAATACTATAATATAAGCCTTCTTTATTTTTAAAATTAAAGATATTAATATAGCTAATAAACTATACTATAAAGAGGTTATTTATAAAGTTAAAATATTTAAAGCTAAACTATATAATAAAGCCCTTTAATTATATTAATACTATTAATACTTTAAATTTAGCTATATTACTATATACTATACTATAACTCTATATTATAGCTATTACGCTATTATTAAGCACACTTTTAAAACTAACTGCCTAGCTATTCTAGGTATAGGGTAGGAGTAATATACTAACTATATAGGCACCTACCCTACCTAGTCAAAACACTGCCTAATCGCTAACGACCGCTAGATAAGAGCCCGCGCTGTGTACCTAAGCCGGCCTAGTAGCTTCGCCGCCCCGCCTACACTAACCCTTATCCCTTTAGTGCGCAGAAGGCTACACTCAGGTACCCCCCACTCTTCTTCAATATTTAATTGGCTAGATAAGCGTGACCTTTTAATATATACTGTATACACAATCTTACTCGATAAGTTATATAGAATTAAGTATCTAAATACTTTAGTTTATATTAAAATTTATGCTTATAGAAGGTACTTATCTTTCCAATGTTTTCATTAAATAACAGTGTAGGTCGGTACACTTAATTGGCCTTCTGCGCACTAAAGAGATAGATATAGATAGCTATACTAAGGTCTAAACCTATAGCTAACGTAGACAGGCTAGCAACACTCTCTTTAATAAAGCCTTACCTTAAAAGTAAAGTAAGCGCCTTTAAAGCAGCTATAACTAATATTTAAGCCTTAATATAACATTTATACCCCCTTTATTAAGGCTTTAAAGCGTTATTAAAGCCTTTTTTAGCTACTACCTTAGCACTAAATTAGCCTCTTTATTATAAAAAACCCCTTTACTCTTCAATTAAATATAATATTATAAGTAATATATTAAAATATATAAAAGAAAATATAACTTATTTATTTAGCTTTTAAGTTCTAACTTAAGATTAATATAGTAATAATTTAAAAACTATATAATATTAATAAAGACCCTTTAAATTTAAGCTTAGGTTTTTATTAATTTATAGCTTAAAGTAAAAGAATAGCTATTTATATTTATTATTAATATAGCTTTAGTTTATAAATAATATAGTTTAATATTAATTAATATACTATAACCCTTTATAATATTAATATTTACTTTATTTACTCTTTTACTTATTACTATAATTAAATAACTCCCTTTTATAACTTCTTTATAAAACTACTATAATATTACTATATCTTTATTAATAACTTTTGTTGAAAATAACAGCTATTTTCAGGAGACCTCATCCACTATAAGGACTTTTAACAGGCCTTATAACGACCCTAACCCTAACCCCTATAGGGACCTTTATAGGGGGTCTTTGGGTTGAAAGCTGGCGACAGTGCGCGTAACACACGCGTGCACGCACGCGCGGCAAGCGTAAAAATAAACGTTTTAGCTAAAAGCTTATAGCTATAAACGCCCTACTTTTCTAGCTTTTTCGCCTTTAATTACGCGCTTTAATAGCTAATATATGCTTAATTAAAAAGCTAATAAACTATTAGCTTTAGTAATTAATTTTTATAGTAATAAAGTATATTAACTAAATTTTAATTAAAGATTTAAGCTATATTACTTAGTAGCTATAAGGCCTTAAGTTATATAATCTATAGGCTACTTTAAAAAAGGAAATAAAAGGTCTTTAAAATTAAATTATATAAGGACTAAGGGTTATAGAAAGGAAATATAAGGAGTTTTATTATTACTAAAGTAAAGGGAATTTTTCTATATAAATTTCCTAATTTTTAAATTTTTAGGATTTTTTTATATATAAATTTTTATTAAGTAAATTTTTAATATATATATTAATAAGTTAATTATATAGCTATAAGTCTATTTTTTTGTTTTCCTATATAAATAAATTTTATAGAAAATAAAAAGTAGCTTATAAGCCCTTATTAACTATATAGATCTATTAATAAGCTTAGTAAATATATAAGAAAAAATACTTATCTCTTTATAGCTACCTATAACTATATAAACTATTAATTAAACCTATTATTTATAACTTTAAATAAATTAAATAAAATCTAAGAAATTTCACTTATATTTTATAAGCTAGAATTTAGTGTATTTTATATATTAAAAAGCGTATATTAAGCTTTTAATATAGAAATAAGGTCTGTAGTAACCGCTATAACGCTATAGAGACCTTCTAACCGCTGGCTTACTAAGCCTTACTACTTTAGTATTTTAAAGGGTAAAAGCCTCTATAAACCCTTTATTTCTAATAGATTATAAGCTTAGAAGCACTTTTTAAGTACTATAAATTCACTGAATTTTATAGAATAAAGAGAAAATTCACTAAAAATTATCTAAATTTTCTATATTAAAGTACAGACCTAAAGAAAGACTTAGAAGCTATTATTCCTTTTATAAAAATAGAATAAATTTACTAAAAGAAGTCTCCCCTTCTATAAAATAGGGAGAAATACAGTATAGAAGAAATTCTACTTCTATAAAAATAGAATCTATAAATTATAGAAGCATTCCTTCTTTTATAAAAAGAAAAGATATAGAAAACTCCTATTTCTATAAAAAGAGTATAAAGGTATTCCCCTCTATAAAAAGGAAATATTATAGAAGCTTTCCTTCTATAAAGGCCTTAGAAGCATTCCTATTTTTAAAGGCTAAGACCTATAAATAAAAGCTTTTATAGGCATTTTTTTTTTCTATAAATTCCTACTTTATAGAGCTTTTCCTTTCTCTATAATTTAGTAGCTATAGACTCTATAAACTTAGGGCCTTAGGCTGAGAGCTAAGAGCAGGTTTAGGTTAATTCTGTGAACTAGCAAATTACTGCCTAAAATAATAATATCTCTAATATTCTATAAAAATTAGAAGATTTAGCTATAACTATAGCTAATAACCTAGTAAATAAGCTAGCAAATATACTACTAGAAGATCTTAATTCTAGTAGAAGTGTAAGCTAAAATAAGGCTTTTAATATTTTAAATTTTTATAATAACTCTATTATTAAAGAATTTAATAAAAGGGTTTATAGCTTCTTAGAGGCTATAAGGCTAAAGGGACTGGAAAATTACAATTAATAGAAATAAGCCCTAGTAATTTAATTTAGAGCTTTAGAAATGCCTAATTTTCTAAATAATTCTAAGGGATTTTTTAGTAATTTAAGTAATCCTAACTAAGCTATTATTCTTATACTTCTAAGAGATAGCTATTCTAAGGGCCCTTAAGCCGTTATAATTTAGCAATAAGACTTAGTAGAAGCCTTTAGCCTTTTAGAAAGGCAGTATTCTTAAAGTGCTAAAATACAATATAGCTCCCTATATTCCTAATTCTATAGCTTAAATTTCTAAGGCTTTAAGGGATCCTTAAAGGCTTTTAATGCTTTATTTAATAATTTACTAGCTAGACTAGCAATTTCTAGCGTTTCTATAGAACCTATAGATTAAGTAAACTAATATTTATAAGCATTAAAATCTACTTTTCCTTAGTAGGCAGAAAGGCAACGATTTGCTATAAAGACTAATAAAGCCCTAAGGATCCCTATAGAGGCACTAAATTTATAATTTTTAATAGCAGACCTACTAAAAGAGTAGCGAGATTAGAGCTTTACTATAGTAAAAGCTCTAAATTATAGAGCTATAAGCTTTAAGGAATCTATATATAAAGGCTCTAAAGAAAATAAAACCCCTAATTCTTATAATAAAAATAAGAATAATAAGAAGAATAACTTTTAAGAAAATAAGGGAAATTCTAAGTCCTCTTTTAATAAAAAAAAAGGCAAAACCTAGCCTAAGAAATTCTCTAAAAAGGCTAAGAATAAGGCTTAAAAGGGCGTATTTATACTAAGTAATTTTAACCTTACTAATAGCTCTTTAAAGCTTCTTAGCAGACCTAATAGCCTTAGTGCTAGCAGTAAATCCACTAATTTTAGTGATTTTAGTAGTGTTACTAGCACTAAAAAAGACCTAAAGGATAAAAAACCCTTTAAGGCCTTTAATTTTAATTATAAAATAATAAAGAACTCCCTTCTTTATAATATAGGCTCTATAGTGTATTTAATTAATTCTAAAGAGCACTTTATAAGCTATATTCTTTATAAAAAGGGGGAAACTAAGCCTATCTCTACTAGTAGGGGACCTATATATCCTAAAGGATATAGAAAAGCTAAATTTCTAATGCTTTACTAGTAAAATCCTAATAAATATAGGCCTTTAATTCTTTAAGACACACTATATTTTCTAGGTTTAAATATAAATATAGTTAGTAAATTAAAGTACTATTTAGCAGGAGAATATATAAGTAAAAATGCTTTATATTTAGCTAATAGATTTTATATTAATCTTTTAAATATTAAGAAACACAGCTTTTTCTTTTAAATAAAAGACCTATATATACCTCTTTTAAAATCACTTAATAGCTTTTATAGCTACTATAATAGTTATTTTAACTATTAAGCTTTTAGCTACTCTATAGAGGTTAAAATCCCTTTTTAAAGGCCTTTATAAGCTAAGGAAGCTATTAAAATTAAAGAATTAAGGGATTTTAATCTAAAACCCCCTAATACTATAGCCCCTTCTTCCCTAATATCTATAGCCCTTAGCTAGGTCCTTAATTCCCCTAATTTAGTATTTAATTCCCTTAAATTAAGGCTTAATTCTTAAAGGGTATAGTAGACTTTAGCGGACCCTTTTACTATATTTTTAAAGGCTTTAAAAGACTTAAAAACAATAGAAGGTCTTTTAAAGCCTTTAGGACTGTAGGCGCCTTAATAAGAGGCCTATAGATTCTCTAATAAGGCTTAGTAAAGAGCTATAGAATAAGGCTCTATAGAGCTTAAAAAGTTAAGCTTAAGCGCTAAAAGTTAACCTTTAAAGCCTAATTTATACTAAAAATTACTAAAACTAGCTAGAATTTAGTATATCTAACTAAGGCATTTAGGGATTAACTTTCTAAAGAAAATAAGCTTATTAGCTAAGGGAATATTAGATTTTATTAGCATTAAAAATAAGGATTTTAACTACTTAACCTATACTTAAACTAAAGCAGTTAGAAGACCTAATAAAAATTTAATTCCTAACCTTTATAAAGCTTTAAATAGGCTAAAGGGGGATATAATAAAAATTAGCCCTGCTTTTTATAATAAGCAGTAAATTTACCTATTTTTAGTAAACTAAAAAACTAGATTTAAGTAGGTTTTATAAATACTTAATAAAGAGAGACCTACTATATTTCTAGCTATTAAAAGCTTCTTTAAAGCCCTAAAGAATGAGTTTAGTACCTACCCTAAATATCTATATTTTAATAGAGGTAAAGAAATTAATTCTACTTTATAAAGCTAGCTAGCTAAAAAGGGGATAAAATTTATAACCTCTTTCCTTTATATCTATAAATAAAATAGATTAGCTAAGCGTTCTATCTATGTTATTTTAAATAGATTATAGGCTACCCTACACTAGTCTAGTTTGCCGTTATTCTTATAGAATTTCGTCCTTTTTTTAGTTATAAATTCTATAAATTTATTAATAAATTTAACTAAACTAGCGTGCTTAGTATAATTATTAGCTAATAACTTTAATAGGCCCTTTGTACTTAATTATAGCTCTTTTAAAGCTATAGGCTTTTATTATAAAGTCTTAATTCCTTTAGAAAAAAGACCTAAAGCTTAAAAGCTAGCCTTTAAAACAGTGCTTAGTAGGCTACTTACTATAGTAGGTTCTAAGACCTATATAGTATACATTCTCTTTAAAAGGCTTATAATAAAAACTAGCTTTCTTAGAATTATAGAACCTATAAGCCCTATTTTTAGCAGCCTCCCTAGGCTTTCTATAGGGAATAATAGCTCTTTAGAGGGGGATTTTCTTAATAAAAATGCCCTAAAACCCTTTATAATTATAAAGGGGGCTAAGGTAAATTTAGAACCCTTTAATCCTTTAATAGAGAATAATTCTTTAAAGGGGGAAAAATAACTAAATAAGGTTATTCTTAATAATAAGGATTACCCTATACCTTATAATTAAATAGTTAGAAATAAGCTTAGCTAAGCCCTTAGTCTTAGGGATTAAAATTCACTAAATTTAATGTAATTTAAGCCTAATAAAATCGATTTAAATCTAGATAAAATAGATATTAATATAGGGGCTTTTATATATTAAATCTGCTATAAGGAATAACTTAAAGTAAAAGAAAATATACTTAAAAGTAAGCTTAAGACCTAAAAGTAAGCTTTATATTTACTAAATAAAGCTAAATAGCTTAAAGCGATTTTTAGTAAATTTAAATAACTTCTAAAGGCTAGAACCTTTAAATTTATAAAGGTAAACTAAGTCTCTAAAGGTTAGAAGGTTTTAAAAAATCGCTTAATATTAAAAATAAAGAGAGATAAAGAAAATAATTCTCTTAAATATAAAGTATAGCTTATTACTAAAGGATTTATATAAATAGAAGGGTTAGATTATATAGATACCTTTACTGCTACTAGTATTCCCTTTAACTAGCGAATTTTACTAGCTTTAGCAGCTTAAAATAACTAAAAAATAGAGTAAGTAGACTTTATTAGTGCCTTTTTAAATAGCTACCTTAAAAAGCTTATTTATATAATAATTCTAAAGGGTTTTATAGAATTTATTAAGTAAAATCTATATTTAGCTAAATTAGCTAAAAGCTATAGCTATAGGGCTTTTAAAAGGTAAATAATTATACTTAGAAAGACCCTTTATAGCTTAAAGCAAAGCTTTAGAGAGTGGCAGTAAACGCTAAATAAAGTGCTTAAAAGCCTTAGTTTTAGCCCTCTTATATCTAACCCTGCTATATTCTATAATCTAATAACTAAAACGTTTATTATCACTTATATTAATAATTACTTCTTTATAAAGCTAAATTTATAATATATTTAATAGCTTAAAAAGGCCTTATATAAGGCTTACCCTATAGAAAATAGAGGCCTTATTAAACTTTTTTTAAAGGTATAAATATAGCGTAATTAAAAAAATAAAGTCTTAAAAATCCACTAAAAATAATACATTTAAGAGGCCTTAGTACGCTTTAAGCTAGAAAATTATAAGGCAGTTAGAATTTTAATATAGCTAAGGGTCTTAAAAATATAGCTTACTAAGCCCTTAAAAAGCTAAGAAATTAAAGAATATTAGAGTATAATAAGGACTATTATATACTTAATGCTCTTTACTAGGCCTAATATTACTTTTACACTATAGTGGCTTTCTATAGCCCTAGCTAGTCTTTATTTAAAATATTTAAATGCTATAAAAAGCCTATTAAAGTACCTCTCTAGTACTTAAAACCTTACTATAATTTATAAAGGTCCCCTTAAAAATTTAAGTAAAAATAACGCTATTAGCCACAGCTTAGTTAGGTTCTATAATAGCGATTTTACTAAAGATAAAAGCTCTTTTAAATCTATTTATATATATTTATTTAAGCTAGCTAGCGGCCCTATAAGTTAAAAGAGTAAAAAGGCTAGTATAATAGCTTTATTTACTATAGAAGCTAAATTAAATATAATTTATAAGACCTTTAGAGAGCTTTAGTAGCTAAAGGGCATTTTTAAGGAGCTAAAGGCCCTTATAAAGCCCTCTATTTAGATTTTTTATAATAACTAAGGCACTATAAAGACTGCCTATAATCTAGCACTTTATAGCTATATTAAGTATACCTTATTAAAATTTTATTATAATTAACAACAAGTCTTAGCTAGGCTAGCTAAAATAGCTTATTTAAATACTAAAAAAATGCTAGCTAATAGCTTAATAAAGCCCTTAGCTATACCCTTATACACTATTTTTTTAAAGCTTATAGGGCTTTAATCCCTATAGTAATTGCTATAAATCTTAACGCCTAGCTAAAGGCATTAAAACCCTTATAAAAACACTTAAAAAATATAAAATAATTACTAAAATAATTACTAAAATTAACCTTTAACTTTAATAATAAATTTTGTTTAATTAGCTATATTTAATTATAGCCTTTTTTAACTTTTACTAAGAGCCCTACTTTTTAACTTTTTAAATTAGTTATTCTTTTTCTTAAATAATTTTATTTAGATTTATATAGATTTTATTTTTAAATTTAGTATTCCTCTTTTTATTTAGCTTTTAGAATACCTCTTTAAAGGGGGTGTTAAAAATAATAGCTATTTTTAAGAGACCTTATCTATTATAAAGACTTTTAATAGGTTTTATAATAACCCTAACCCTAACCTCTATAGAGACCTTTATAGAGGGTCTTTAGGTTAAAAGCTAGCGATAGTGCGTATAATATATATATATATACGCGTATAGTAAGCGTAAAAATAGACGTTTTAGCTAAGAGCTTATAGCTATAAGCGCCCCACTTTTCTAGCCTTTTTGCCTTTAATTACACACTTTAATAGCTAATATATACTTAATTAAAAAGTTAATAAACTATTAACTTTAGTAATTAATTTTTATAGTAATAAAGTATATTAACTAAATTTTAATTAAAAATTTAAGCTACACTACTTAGTAGCTATAAGGCCTTAAGTTATATAACCTATAAGCTACTTTAAAGAAGGAAATAAAAGGTCTTTAAAATTAAATTATATAAAGACTAAGGGTTATAAAAAGGAAATATAAAGAGTTTTATTATTACTAAAGTAAAAGGAATTTTTCTATATAAATTTCCTAATTTTTAGATTTTTAGGATTTTTTTATATATAGATTTTTACTAAGTAAATTCTTAGTGTATATATTAATAAGTTAGTTATATAGCTATAAGTCTATTTTTTTATTTTTTTATATAAATAAATTTTATAAAAAATAAAAAGTAGCTTATAAGCCCTTACTAACTATATAAATCTACTAATAAGCTTAGTAGGTATATAAAAAAGAATACTTATCTCCTTATAGCTACTTATAACTATATAAACTATTAATTAAACCTACTATTTATAATATTAAATAAATTAAATAAAATTTAAGAAAATTTACTTATATTTTATAAGCTAGAATTTAGCGTATTTTATATGCTAAAAAGCGTGTATTAAGCTTTTAACGTAGAAATAAGGCCTATAGCAACCGCTATAGCGCTGCAGAGACCTTCTGACCGCTGGCTTACTAAGCCTCACTACCTTAGTATTTTAGAGGGCAAAAGCCTCTGTAAACCCCTTATTTCTAATAACTTTAATTAATACTACTCTCATTAAAACTAATATAGCTATATATTATTTAATAGTAATAAACTTTTAATAATTATAACTTAATAATAACTTAGGTTTATTATACTTTAAAGTAAAATAATATAGTAAATATAAAGTAAAAGAAATAGTATTATTAATTATATTTAGTTTTTTATTAACCTTTAAACTTAGTTTTTAAAAGAATTAAACTTTATTAAGTTTAATTATATTTTATAGTTTATTTATATTACCTTTTATAATTATAGTTCTATAATTATTACTATTAAATAACCTTTATATTACTTTAAATAGCTTTAAATAAATAAAATATTTATTATTATAAAAATAGTGTACTATTTCTACCCTTTTTTTATATTAATTATCTTTAATACCCTTTATTAAATTAATTCCTTTATTATATAGTTTATAATTAAATTTATTACTATTATTACCTTTTTTATATTAAAAGGCCTTTATAATACCTTTAAAGTATAGCTATAGTAAACCCTTTAGGTTTATAAAGCTATTTATAATATAAAATATATTTAAAGACTTTAGTAATATTATTATATTAAAGTAAGCTAATAAGCTATTATTAATATAGCTTTAAATTAAAAATAAATTACTTATAAAGAATAATATAGCTTTTAATACTATATAATATTAAATATAATAGCTAAAAAAAGTAATCTTTAAAAATTAAAATAATAAACTTAACTTTATAGTAGTTTACTACTTAAAACTACTTAAGTTCTAACCCTTTATTATAATAGTAATAGTATACCTTTAGCTACCTTTTATTATAATAAAGTAAAGGTATTTTTAAATAAATTGTTTTTTACTTTAATTATTTATATAAATAATATATTAGCTAACTTTAGCATTTAATTTAACTCTATAATATTTTTAAAGAATGATTACTTTATAGCCTTGATAATTATTAGAAATAAGGGGTTTACAGAGGCTTTTGCCCTCTGGAATACTAAGGTAGTGAGGCTTAGTAAGCCAGCGGTTAGAAGGTCTCTGCAGCGCTATAGTGGTTACTATAGGCCTTATTCCTACGTTAAAAGCTTAATACACGCTTTTTAACATATAAAATACGCTAAATTCTAGCTTATAAAATGTAAATAAATTTTCTTAGATTTTATTTAATTTATTTAATATTATAAGTAGTAGGTTTAATTAATAGTTTATATAGTTATAAGTAGCTATAAAGAGATAAGTATTCTTCCTTATATACCTACTAAGCCTATTAGTGGATTTATATAGCTAATAAAGGCTTATAAGCTACTTTTTATTTTTTATAAACTTTATTTATATAAAAAAACAAAAAAATAAACTTATAGCTATATAACTAACCTACTAATATATATACTAAAAATTTACTTAATAAAAATCTATATATAAAAAAATCCTAAAAATCTAAAAATTAGGAAATTTATATAGAAAAATTCCCTTTACTTTAATAATAATAAAACTTCTTATATTTCCTTTTTATAACCTTTAGTCTTTATATAATTTAATTTTAAAGATCTTTTATTTCCTCCTTTAAGGTAGCCTATAAATTATATAATTTAAGGCTTTATAGCTACTAAGTAATATAGCCTAAATCTTTAATTAAAATTTAATTAGTGTGCTTTATTACTATAAAAATTAATTACTAAGGCTAATAGTTTATTAGCTTCTTAATTAAGTATACACTAGCTATTAAAGTATATAATTAAAGGCAAAAAGGCTAGAAAAGTAGGGCGCTTATAGCTATAAGCTCTTAGTTAGAATATCTATTTTTACGCTTACTACGCGCATGTATACGTATATATTACATACACCGCCGCTAGCTTTTAACCTAAAGACCCCCTATAAAGGTCCCTATAGGGGTTAGGGTTAGGGTTATTATAAAGCCTATTAAAAGTCTTTATAGTAGATAAGGTCTTTTAAAAATAGCTATTATTTTTAATACCCCCTTTAAAGAGGTATTTTAAAAGCTAAATAAAAAAAAGAAATACTAAATTTAAAAATAAAATCTATATAAATCTAAATAAAATCATTTTAGAAAAAGGATAATTAATTTAAAAAGTTAAAAAGCGGGGCTTTTAGTAAAAGTTAAAAAAGGCTATAGTTAAATATAGCTAATTAAATAAAATTTATTATTAAAGTTAAAGGTTAATTTTAGTAATTATTTTAGTAATTGTTTTATATTTTTTAAGTGTTTTTATAAGGGTTTTAATGCCTTTAGCTAGGCGTTAAGATTTATAGTAATTGCTATAGAGATTAAAGCCCTATAAGCTTTAAGAAAATAATATATAGGGGCATAGCTAAGGGCTTTATTAAGCTATTAGCTAGCATTTTCTTAATATTTAAATAAGCTATTTTAGCTAGCTTAGCTAAGACTTTTTGTCAATTATAATAAAATTTTAATAAGGTATGCTTAGTATAGCTATAAAGTGCTGGATTATAGGCGGTCTTTATAGCGCCTTAGTTATTGTAAAAAATCTAAATAAAGGGCTTTATAGAGGCCTTTAGCTCCTTAAAAATGCCCTTTAGCTACTAAAGCTCTCTAAAGGTCTTATAGATTATATTTAATTTAGCTTCTATAGTGGATAAAGCTATTGTACTAGCCTTTTTACTCTTTTAATTTATAAGGCCGCTAGCTAGCTTAAATAAATATATATAGGTGGATTTAAAAGAGCTTCTATCTTTAGTAAAATCACTATTATAGAACCTAACTAAGCTATAGCTAATAGTGTTGTTTTTACTTAAATTTTTAAAGGGACCCTTATAAATTATAGTAAGGTTCTAAGTATTAAAGAAGTACTTTAGCAGGCTTTTTATAGCATTTAAATATTTTAAATAAGGACTAGCTAGGGCTATAGAAAGCTACTATAGTATAAAAGCAATATTAAGCCTAATAAGGAGTATTAAGTATATAATAGTCCCTATTATACTTTAATATTCTTTAATTTCTTAGCTTTTTAAAGGCTTAGTAAGCTATGTTTTTAAGACCCTTAGCTGCATTAAAATTCTAACTACTTTACAATTTTCTAGCTTAAAGCGTACTAAGGCCTCTTAAATGTATTATTTTTAGTGGATTTTTAAGACCTTATTTTTTTAATTACTGTCATGGACTAGCCTAGATAGCTTCTGCAATCTAGCGTTAATGGATTTATTATTAACTATAAAGGAGAGAGAGGAGAGAGAGGAGACTCCTAAAAGGAGCCTCCTTACTAGCTTATATATCTTATATACCTCTAACGTGCCCTAAGTGTGCCTCTATAGTTATGCTTTATAGAATATAATAAGATTGTAATAAGCCCCTAATAAGGATTTAAGCCACTAGCTTAAATCTATTATATAGGTCCCTCCTATGCGCTTTATTAGCTATTTATTAAGTATAAAAGGGTATTTACTTATAGTAGAGTAAGTATATTATAGCCCTACCTATCCCTAGCCTACGCCTATATAAGTGATTTATATTATTTATAATATTAGTATATAGTTATTTAGAAGCGAGCTTAATAGTACTATAGTATTATAAGTTAGTTTTATAATTATAATAATAAACTAAACTAAATAAATAAAGAGTAAGCTAAGTACTAACCTACTATAATTACTTAAGTTAGTAGAATAAATATAAAAGCCCTCTTTACGTTATTACCTATTTACCTTTCTTTTCTCCCCCTTTATACCCTTTAACCTCTTTAAAATTCTCTTTACTACTTACCTACTATTCTTCTACTATTTATTTTATTTAGTAAATATTCTACTTTAAGTCTTAAAAGGAGCCTTTTATTTATTATTTTATATTTTATATATTGCCTTTATACTTATATTATTATTTACCTTTACACCTTAATTATACTATTATATTAATATAAATATAGTTATTATAAATTCTTAACGCTAACTTATTTAATATTAGTAAAATATCTATTACTACTACTTTATTCCCTCCCCCTTTACCTCCTTTATATAGCTTATAGCTAGTTAACTATTATAAAGTAAAGGGTAATTTAAGTAATAAGTCCTTTATACTTAAAGAGTAGAAGATTAAATATTATATATTCTATTATAAATATATAATAAGAAATAGGCTATTTAACTATTTATAGAGGTAGGGTAAGGCCTGCTTATTTTATAAAAAATAGTAATATAAATGCTTTTAAAGGAAGCATTTATTTATAAAAAATGCCGCCCTTTACTACACTACTTATAATATAGTTATAGAGATCTAAGTTAATTACACTATTTAAATGCTATATGTCTTTATAAAGAATATACTAAATAGAAAGGGCGCCTATATTATTCTACGCCTTAAGTTTACTAACTTTAGCTAGCAATTTCTAAACCTCTTAAAGGCTGCTAAGAAGGCAGTTAAAAGAGGCATTAGTATTACTAAAGTAGTATATAAATATATTACTTTAACTAAGGAGACCCTTAGCTTACGCTTTTACTATAGCTTAAAAACTCCCTTTAATTATTAATTATAATCCCCTCTCTCCCCCTTTTAAGTAGTAATAAGCGTGTATTAAACGCGCTATATAAACTATAAATTAATTCTCCTATATTAGACTATTAATAACTATACTATATAATTATAGGCCTTTACCCTTTAAAAGCTTAATAAAGGCTAATATAAGTATTATAATTTAAAGGATTTTAATAAATAATAAGTAGTTAAAGAGGGTTCTAAAAGGAAATAGATAGAGGGTTAGGTATTATTTTAAAAGAATAAATTAAGGATTGTAAATAACCTTAAATTAATTTCTATTTTAATAAAATAAAACTATTATTATAATATATATCTCTTTATTATAACTTAAAGTTATATAGTATAGATATATTATATATACTTTCTAGTAGCTTCTATATAGAATAGGTATATTCTACTTATTTAATAAATATATTATAATTCTTACTATAGCTATATATATTTTAAATATATAAAATCTCCTCTACCTTATACTTAAAATATACCTATTTAAAATTATTACTAATTAAGCGTAGGTTTAGTTAGGAATCTTTATATATCTAAGAGAGTAATAAATCTATTACTATACACTTAATAAGGTCTATATAGAAAACTAAGTAAATATTACTTAAAATATCTAAGTATATAGTAAGTAATGTAAGTATATTTAAAATAGTGTATTTTACTATAACCTAATTTAATTTATAGTATAGGCAATTAGTTTTAATATAGTAGAGGTTAAGCTAGACTTAGTCTTTAATTATAAAGCGCTTAGCTAAATAGTGCTTATAATTTACTATATTTTATTATTATTATTATATAAAGTTAATAGTAGCTTACACTAATTAAGTACCTATATAGATTTAATTAAGAAAGTGTACTATACGCCCTTTAGGTAATACTTAACTTCTAATAGAAGGTAGGTTATATTAAAAGAGCTTAATATTATAGCTATAAAGTGTATAGTAAGCGCTTATTTTAATAATATTAAATATCTAATTATTTAACGTAAGCTAATAAGCAGCTAAATATTTAGGCTAATTGTTCTAAGAGAAGGCAATAATAATATATAGTATAGCTTACACTTCTTAGTTAGTATATTCTATACCGCTATCTATTTATAGGTAGTATAATATAAATAGTA
This sequence comes from Claviceps africana, assembly GCA_018360145.1. Classification (NCBI taxonomy): domain Eukaryota; kingdom Fungi; phylum Ascomycota; class Sordariomycetes; order Hypocreales; family Clavicipitaceae; genus Claviceps; species Claviceps africana. The sequence goes on along the minus strand of SRPY01000297.1, from coordinate 18,262 downwards.
GCTATTTAGTTTCTATTAATAAGTAAAGCGCTATTTAAAATCCTCTAACTTAATTAAAGCTATAATTAAATATAATACTTTATAGAAACCTATAGAACTGCTATTAATATTAAAAGAAGCGCTTTATATATACTTTAGTAGCTATATTAGTTATTACCTTAAGCTAAATATATTTAAAGAGACAGTCTATAATAACTATAAGGTATTTAAGAGATTCCTTATTTACTACTAATAAATTAGTTATAAAGTTTACTAAAACCTATAATTAGTAATAATTTAGCGTAGAAATAGGCTGTAGTAAGCTTTATTAAAGTTATTAACTTTTCTACCTATTATAATAGTAGCAATTCTATATAAAGCGTGCTATATCTTTTAATATCCCTTCTTAATAGTATTTATATACTAATGCTTAAAATATAGTGTTTTTACTAAAGTGACTTAATATAGGTAAATTATATATATATTAAATAAATATAGTAGTAAGTGGTTTAAATTAAAGTACCTAAATATAGCTGTAAAATAATAATATATTATATATATTAATAGTATAGTCTCTTATTTACTATTAAGTATTAGCCTTAAGTAGAAAATATTACGCCCCCTTTTAAACTAACTTCTATTTAATAAAGTATAACTTATTTACTATAATACTTTAAGATTAAAGGTCCTTAAGGTATAGATCTATAAATAGTATAGGTATATATAGTATAGATATAGATAAGGCAGCTATTAAGCTATATAAGTTATAATTGCTAGCTATTAAAGGTTTATTTAGCATTCTAAGGTATATAATTAATACTAAAGGGAATAGTGCTTAGTATTTTATAGCTAAACCTTACTTATTTTATTTATAGTAGGAGAGTGTGTTAAGTTACGCTATAAGGGTGCTTAGTTAGTAATATAATTAAAAATTAAAGAGAGAGAGTATCTCTACTTAATATACCTATCTCTTAAATATCTTATATAAGCTAGTAAAGTATTTAAGATTTTTATAGTTAATAAAAATTATAAAAGAGTGTAAAATACTATAGAGTTCTATAAACTATACTTTAAAGTAAGAGATAATACTAAAAAGCTTTTTATTATAAATTATATAGTTTTTTTAAAGCGCTAATAAGTACGCTAAGTGATATATAACTAGGCGTAGTATACCTAACTTATTATATTAAAAGAGGTAGCTATTAAGCGCCTCTCTAAATAAGTTAGCTTTCACTATAGTCTTATAGTTAGAATCCTATTAAGTGAGAATAAGGTATAAAATAAAGGCAGCCTTTAGCTAATAAAATAATTACTTACACTTATTTAACTAGATAAATAGCGTGCCCTTTTATATTAATATAAGAAGAGAGCTAATAAGATCTAAGAAGTTAGGGATAAATTTGCAATAGAAATTTATAAAACCTAGGAAGCTATAGACGCTATGTATTTTAATAAGCGGCTATTAATCGCAAATAGCCGCCACTTTCTTTAAATTTAGGTACACTATACGTTTTATTTAAACAATAAACCTTAGGTACTTTACCTCCTTTACACTAAAGGTATACTTATTAATATTTAAATAAAGGCCTATCTATTAGAGGTAAGTAAGAACCTTTTATATACACTTAATATAGTCCTTCTATATACTATTAAAGTAGACTAAGATATTATTAAGGTATACAGTAGTATAATCTCTAAAGGCATCTTTTAACGCACTATTAATATAATATTAAAACGTAGCTAAAGCCCCTACTAAACTAAATAGGTATATTAGCTATTTAAAGAGACTAAATTATATATAAAAGGTAGTTAAATGTTTATTACCTTAAGCTACTTATAGCTAGTAAAAGGCGGCGTATATATTTAACTTAGTAAACCACTAAGCTTCTATAAAAGAATATAAAGTCTCCTTTACTAGTAGGAGTAAGTAATAGTCTTAATCTATAACTTTATTAAAGGTATAATAGTTAATATAAAAGCGCTAGCCACTACCTGCCTTTTATATTAAAAGCACTAGCGCTATAGCTAATAAAGAGGATATATAAATTTAGCCTTTATTTATTAAGTTTACAATCTATTTTTAAATTTTTAGTAGCTAGTCCCTTAATATATTATATAGAGGCGCCTATAGGATCTTTAGGAGGGAGCTATTTAGGTTCCTTTAAAGATATATATAGTAGTCTATAACGCCTTAATAAAGGGGTAAGGAGGACGCCTATTCTTTACTAAAAAGGTCTTAAAAATTATATAAATTAAGTAGTAGGTGCTATAATATCTTATTAATTAGTAGAATAGGAGGTCCTAAGGTAGTTACTAAAATATTGTTAATTTCTTTTAAGCTTATTACTAAGAGTTATATTGGCTTTTATTATAATATAGTGCATTAGGCTAGGCTAGTATAGACTAATTTTAAGATAGCTATAGTAGGTATTATAATAGTGTATATTTCTACTATATAGATAATTAATCTTAAACGCTTACTAACCTTAAGATACCTCCTAATAGAGTAGAGTGTAATATTATTTTAGAATATCTATAGAGAGCTAAGAATATAGTTATAAAATAGTTTAGGGATAATATAGGCTATAATAGGAAATACCTAGCTATTAATATTTATTATAAAGTAAATAAGTTAGGTAATATATATATATAAAGCGGATAAGTGTAGAAGATTATTTAGCATTATAGCTATAATTAGTAATTATAATTATAATAAATAGAAGCGCTATAGATATAGCTATTATACTAGCTTTTTATTTATAGTGGTAAAGCTATTATATTTACTATCTATTTATATAGTAATAAATAAAGACCTATTATAAAGGAAGGGTAGAAAAAAGGGTAGTTTCTCTATATAGTCTTCTATTACTTTATATATAGTATCTAAATATATAAGCTAATAGCTAAAGTAAATGTATTTACTATTAATATCTCTACTACTAAGACTTAGGTAATAGGGCTATCTTTTTTTAAATTAACGCTTAACTTATTGCTAATAGGCTCTTTATTAGAGATTTTATAGATATATACACCTATAAGCAGTAGGGGTAGATGTGCTAAATAGAGCTAGTATTCTTTAATTTAGTAGCCTATAACTTTATAGTGTAAGTATTAACCCTCTTTATAGCGTTTATTAATAACTATTTTAGAAACCTATATAGTATAGGTTAGTTTCTCTTTATTATTAGTCTTACTTTAAGAGGAAGTATATTATAAAATATATTAGTTATAAGGAGGCGTTATAAGGCTAGCACTATTAACCTTAGTTATAGCTATATTACCCTCTATATTACAGGACTTATAACTTAATTAGCGAGCTTTAATGTATTCTTTTAAACAGTAAGAGTTAATATTAAAGGCAATGCTTTAGTAGCGCTCTATAGCTTTATAGTAATTATTATAAGGTATATTATAGCTAATATAGCAATTATATATACACTTATTTAAAGCTATATAGAGCTTTATAAGTTTTATAGTATCTACCTAATTAATACCTCCTACTAGGATTAGCTTTTACTTAAAATAGATATAGAAGTCTATAAATTATTTATTTATATATTACTTAAGCTAATTAAGCTTAGAGATAACGCGCTTTTCCCTATAAAGGTCTATATATATCCTATTAAGATATACTAAAAAGCGGCTTAATATATATATAAATATATATCTTAATTTAAAGAAAGGTGCTATATAGGTCTAGACTTTAGACCCTAGGTTTTAATAAATAAAAAACTATTTATTATAATTACTTTTAATAAAGTTAGAGTCTACCTCTAATTTATAAGCTATAAGGCTTTATTAAGCTTAATAAGCAGCTTTATTACTATTATATAGCGTTCCTATAGGTAATAGCTTATACTTAGGTTTCTTATAGTAAAGCGTAGCTATTACTGCTATAATAGTTACTAAGGTTACATTAAGGCTAGCTGCTTTTATTATTAATACTTAGTAGTAAAGCTTAGTAAGCTATACCTTCTACTACACTATTCTGTCTTAAAGGAATTGTAATTCCTATATATTGCTTAGTTAACTTATTTAGTTATTGCTGTTAGGGTTTATTATATTTATATTGTTATTGCTATAATAGTTAATAATTATTATAAACTGGTTTAGATAGCTTTTGCAATTTAGTGTTAATAGATTTATTATTAACTATAGAGGAGAGAGAGAAGAGAGAGAAGACTCCTAAAAGGAGCCTCCTTACTAGCTTATATATCTTATATGCCTCTAGCGTGCCTTAAGTGTGCCTCTATAGTTACGCTTTATAGGATGCAATAAGATTGCGATAAGCCCCTAATAAGGATCCGAGCCACCAGCTCGAATCCATTACAATTACACTGTATTTACACCCTTAGAAAGAATTTAATAGGGCCTTTATCTTTTATAGGGTAGGCCTTATATAAGGCCTTTTTAAGCTATTAAATATATTGTAAATTTAGCTCTATAAGGAGGTAATTATTAATGTAAGTGATAATAAACGTTTTAGTTGCTAAATTATAGAATATAGCAGGGTTAAATATAAAAGAGCTAAAACTAAGGCTTTTAAACACTTTAATTAGCATTTACTGCCACTCTCTAAAGCTTTACTTTAAGCTATAAAGGGTCTTTTTAAGTATAATTATTTACCTTTTAAAAGCCTTATAGCTATAGCTTTTAGCTAATTTAGCTAAGTGTGGATTTTGCTTAATAAATTCTATAAAACCCTTTAGAATTATTATATAAATAAGCTCTTTAAGGTAGCTATTTAAAAAGGCACTAATAAAGTCCACTTACTCTATTTCCTAGTTATTTTAAGTTACTAAAGCTAGTAAGATTTGCTAGCTAAAGGGAATATTAATAGCAGTAAAGGTATTTATATAATCTAACCCTTTTATTTATATAAATCCTTTAGTAATAAGCTATACTTTATATTTAAAAGGATTATTTTCTTTATCTCTCTTTATTTTTAATACTAAGTAATTTTTTAAAACCTTCTAGCCTTTAGGGACTTAGTTTGCCTTTATAAATTTAAAGGTTCTAGCCTTTAGAAGTTACTTAAATTCACTAAAAATTGCTTTAAACTATTTAACTTTATTTAATAAATATAAAGCTTACTTTTAAGTCTTAGGCTTACTTTTAAGCATATTTTCTTTTACTTTAAGTTATACTTTATAGCAGATTTAACGTATAAAAGCCCCTATATTAATATCTATTTTATTTAGATTTAAATTAATTTTTTCAGGCTTAAATTGCGTTAAATTTAGTGAATTTTAATCCCTAGGACTAGGGGCTTAGCTAAGCTTATTTTTAACTATTTAATTATAAGGTATAAAGTAATCTTTATTACTAAGAATAACCTTATTTAGTTATTTTTCCCCCTTTAAGGAATTATTCCCTATTAAAGGATTAAAGGGTTCTAAATTTACCTCAGCCCTCTCTATAATTATAGAGGGTTTTAGGGTATTTTTATTAGGGAAATCCCTCTTTAAAGAGCTATTATTCCCTATAGAAAGCCTAGGGAGGCTATTAGAAATAGGGCCTATAGGTTCTATAATTCTAAAAAAGCTAGTTTTTATTATAAGCCTTTTAAAGGGAATATATACTATATAGGTCTTAAAATCTACTATAGTAAGTAGCCTACTAGGCATTGTCTTAGAAGCTAGCTTTTAAGCTTTAAGTCTTTTTTCTAAAGGAATTAAGACCTTATAATAAAAGCCTATAGCTTTAAAAGAGCTATAATTAAGTATAAAGGGCCTATTAAAGTTATTAGCTAATAATTATGCTAGGCACGCTAGTTTAGTTAAATTTACTAATAAATTTATAGAATTTATAACTAAAAAAAGGATGAAATTCTATAAAAATAACAGCAAACTAAACTAATGTAGAGTAGCCTATAATCTATCTAAAATAATATAAATAGAACGCTTAACTAATCTATTTTATTTATAGATATAAGGGAAAGAGGTTATAAATTTTATCCCCTTTTTAACTAGCTAGCTTTATAAAGCAAAATTAATTTCTTTACCTCTATTAAAATATAAATATTTAGGGTAGGTACTAAACTTATTCTTTAGGGCTTTAAAAAAGCTTTTAATAGCTAGAAATATAGTAAGTCCCTCTTTATTAAGCATTTATAAAACCTATTTAAATTTAGTTTTTTAGTTTATTAAAAATAGGTAGATTTGCTACTTATTATAAAGAGTAGAGCTAATTTTTACTATATCCCCCTTTAGCCTATTTAAAGCTTTAAAAGAGTTAGGAATTAAATTTTTATTAAGTCTTCTAATTGCTTTAGTTTAAGTATAAGTTAGGCAGTTAAAATCCTTATTTTTAATGCTAGTAAAATCTAATATTCCCTTAGCTAATAATTTTATTTTCTTTAAAAAGTTAATCTCTAAATACCTTAGCTAAATATATTAAATTCTAGTTAGTTTTAATAATTTTTAGTATAAATTAAGCTTTAAAGGTTAACTTTTAGCGCTTAAGCTTAACTTTTTAAGCCCTATAGGGCCTTCTTTTATAGCTCCTTACTAGGCCTTAGTAAAGGATCTATAGGCCTTTTATTAAGGCGCTTATAGTTTTAAAGGCTTTAAAAGACCTTCTATTGTTTTTAAATCTTTTAAAGCCTTTAAAAATATAGTAAGAGGGTCTATTAAAGCCTATTATACCCCTTAAGAATTAAGCCTTAATTTAAGGGAATTAAGTGCTAAATTAAGGGAATTAAAGACCTAGCTTAGGGCTATAGGTATTAAGAAAGAAGGGGCTATAGTATTAGGGGGTTTTAAATTAAAATCCCTTAATTCTTTAATTTTAATAGCTTCCTTAGCCTATAAAGGCTCTTAAAAAGGGATTTTAACCTCTATAAAGTAGCTAAAAGCTTAATAGTTAAAATAACTATTATAATAGCTATAAGAGCTACTAAGTAATTTTAAAAGGGGTGTATATAGGTCTTTTATTTAAAAGAAAAAGCTATATTTCTTAATATTTAAAAGACTAATATAAGACCTATTAGCTAAATATAGAGCATTTTTACTTATATATCCTCCTACTAAATAGTGCTTTAATTTACTAACTATATTTATATTTAAACCTAGAAAATATAGCGTGTCTTAAAGAATTAAAGGCCTATATTTATTAAGATTTTACTAATAAAGCATTAGGAATTTAGCTTTTTTATATTACTTAGGATATATAGGTCCCCTATTAGTGAAGATAGGCTTAGCTTCCCCCTTTTTATAAGGAATATAGCTTATAAAGTGCTTTTTAAAATTAATTAAATACACTATAGAGCCTATATTATAAAGAAAGGAGTTCTTTATTACTTTATAATTAAAATTAAAGGCCTTAAAGGGTTTTTTATCCTTTAAGTCTTTTTTAGTACTAGTAACACTGCTAAAATCACTAAAATCAATGGATTTACTGCTAACACTAGGGCTATTAAGTCTGCTAAAAAGCTCTAAAAAGCTATTAGTAAAGTTAAAATTACCTAGTATAAATACGCCCTCTTAAGCCTTATCCTTAGCCTTTTTAGACGATTTCTTAGGCTAGGTTTTGCCTTTCTTTTTATTAAAAGAGGACTTAGAATTTCCCTTATTTTCTTAGGGGTTATTCTTCTTATTATTCTTATTTTTATTATAAGAATTAAGGGTTTTATTTTCTTTAAAGCCTCTATATACAAATTCTTTAAAGCTTATAGCTTTATAATTTAAAGCTTTTATTATAGTAAAGCTCTTATCTCGCTACTCTTTTAGTAGGTCTACTATTAAAAATTATAAATTTAATGCCTCTATAGGGATCCTTAAGGCTTTATTAGTCTTTATAGTAAATTATTGCCTTTTTACTTATTAAGGAAAAGTAGATTTTAATGCTTATAAATATTAGTTTACTTAATCTATAGGTTCTATAGAAATGCTAGAAATTACTAATCTAACTAATAAATTATTAAATAAAGCATTAAAAGCCTTTAAAGATTCCTTAAAGCCTTAGAAATTTAGGCTATAGAATTAGAAATATAGGAAGCTATATTATATTTTAGTACTTTAAGAATACTGCCTTTTTAAAAGGCTAAAGGCTTCTACTAGGTCTTATTACTAAATTATAGCGGCCTAAGGGCTTTTAAAATAGCTATCTCTTAGAAGTATAAAAATAATAGCTTAATTAAAATCACTTAAATTACTAGAAAATCCTTTAGAATTATCTAAAAAATTAGGCATTCTTAAAGCCCTAAATTAAATTATTAGGGCTTATTTCTATTAATTATAATTTTCCAGTCCCTTTAGCTTTATAGCCTTTAAGAAGCTATAAACCCTTTTATTAAATTCCTTAATAATAGAGTTATTATAGGAATTTAATATATTAGAAGCCTTATTTTAGCTTATACTTCTATTAGAATTAGGATCTTTTAGTAGTGTATTTACTAGCTTATTTATTAGGTTATTAGCTATAGTTATAGCTAAATCTTCTAATGTTTATAGAATATTAAAGATATTATTATTCTAGGCAGCAATTTGCTAGTTTATAGAATTAACCTAAACCTACTCTTAGCTCTTAGCCTAAGGCCCTAAGTTTATAGAGTCTATAGCTACTAAATTATAAAGAAAGGAAAAGCTTTATAAAGTAGGAATTTATAGAAAAAATACCTATAAAAGCTTTTATTTATAGGTCTTAGCCTTTAAAAATAGAAATGTTTCTAAGGCCTTTATAGAAGGAAAGCTTTTATAATGTTTCCTTTTTATAGAGGGGAATACCTCTATACTCTTTTTATAGAAATAGGAGTTTTCTATATCTTTTCTTTTTATAGAAGAAGGAATATATCTATAATTTTTTTATAGAAGTAGAAATGCTTCTATAATTTACAGATTCTATTTTTATAGAAGTAGAATTTCTTCTATACTATATTTCTCCCTATTTTATAGAAGGGAAGACTTCTTTTAGTGAATTTATTCTATTTTTATAGAAGGAATAATAGCTTTTAAATCTTTCTTTAGATTTATAACTTAATATAGAAAATTTAGATAATTTTTAGTAAATTTTCTCTTTATTTTATAAAATTTAGTAAATTTTTTAATACTTAAAAAGTGCTTTTAAGCTTATAATTTATCAGAAATAAACGGTTTATAGAGGCTTTTACCCTTTAAAATACTAAGGTAGTAAGGCTTAGTAAGTTAGCAGTTAAAAGGTCTTTATAGCGCTATAGCGGTTACTATAGGCTTTATTCCTACGTTAAAAGCTTAATATATACTTTTTAATATATAAAATACACTAAATCCTAGCTTATAAAATATAAATAAATTTTCTTAGATTTTATTTAATTTATTTAATGTTATAGATAGTAGGTTTAATTAACAGTCTATATAGTTATAGGTAGCTATAAAGAGATAAGTGTTTTTCTTTATATATTTACTAAGCCTATTAATAAATCTATATAGCTAGTAGGGGTTTATAAGCTACTTTTTATTTTCTATAAAATTTATTTATATAAGAAAATAAAAAAATAAACTTATAGCTATATAATTAATCTATTAATATATATATTAAAAATTTACTTAATAAAAATCTATATATAAAAAAATCCTAAAAATTTAAAAATTAGGAAATTTATATAGAAAAATTCCCTTTACTTTAGTAATAATAAAACTCCTTATATTTCCTTTCTATAACCCTTAGTTTTTATATAATTTAATTCTAAAGACCTTTTATTTCCTTCTTTAAGGTAGCCTATAGGTTATATAACCTAAGGCTTTATTGCCGCTAAGTAGCGTAGCTTAAATCTTTAATTAAAATTTAGCTAACGTGCTTTATTACTATAAAAATTAATTGCTAAGGCTAATAGTTTATTAGCTTCTTAATTAAGTGTATACTAGCTATTAAAGCGTGTAATTAAGGGCGAAAAGGCTAGAAAAGTGGGGCACTTATAGCTATAAGCTTTTAGCTAAAACGTCCATTTTTACGCTTGCCGCACGCGCGCGCACGCGTGTGTCGCGCGCACCGCCGCCAGCTTTCAACCTAAAGACCCCCTATAAAGGTCCCTATAGGGGTTAGGGTTAGGGTCGTTATAAGGCCTGTTGAAAGTCCTTATAGTGGATGAGGTCTCCTGAAAATAGCTGTTATTTTCAACAATAATATATAATATAATTAAAGGACTAATTAACTAAAAAGCCTTTAAACTTAATAAGCTTTTAATAAAGTTCTTTAAAGTTTATAATAAACTATTTATTAATATTCTCTTTAACTTACTTAATATATATTATTATATAAAGTATTACTTAGCTTTATTTTAAAAGGCTAAAGTTATAGTTTTTTATAAGCTAAAAAAGTTATTTAAAGAAAGAAAATATATTAATATATAAAAACTAATCTTCCTTTTTAGTATTATAAGTAAGGTTTTAAAAGTAATAGTAATAGTGTAAATTATTTATATAATTAAAGAGAGTAATACTTTTTTAAAGCTTTAAATAAATAATTATACTAATTATTTTATAGAGGTAGCCTTTATTATTTTAATAAAAGCTATATATATAACATAGCATTATAGTAGTACTATATTACTTCTTTAGTTTAATATTTTAGCTACTTTTAGTATAATATATTATATAAAACTTATTTATATTATAGTTTTTATTAAACTTTTTATATAAATAGTATATTAAATCTAAGCCTTTATTATATTATATAAAGCTTACTTTATATTTAATAGCTAAATAATAGCCCTTTATATAATACCTATAGAGGTTTTTTAAAGGTTTTTTATATCTTTAATTCTCTTTCTTTTTTATATTACCTTACTTTATATTAAATTTATAATAGTTAACTTTATATTAATACTTAGCTTTTTTAATAATACTAATATTTTAATATATAGCTATATAATAAAAAAGACTTAAGCTTAATTTAAAATTACTTAAATAGTTTATTAAAAATAGTTTTATAAATTAAGCTTAAAGTTTTATTTATAAAAAAGTAAACTTATTTACTTTAATAAAAAAAAATAGCTAATAATAATATTAATTTAACTTAAAATTATATTAGTGTAGCTAATATAATTAACTTACTTCCTTAGTATTTAAATTTACTATAAACTTTAATAAAAGGTTTATTAACTTAAGCTTATTATAAAACTAATATAATAGTAACTTATCTTTATTATACTCTTTATATTTATTTAAAGGTATTTACTATTTAAGTTTAAACTTCTTTATATTTAAGTTATTTAAAGCTTTATTAATAATAATATAAATTTATATTATACTTTAATTAAATATAGAGATATAGTTAAAGGTATTATTAAAGCCTTTACTATAAAGTAAATTTAATACCTTTATACTATTATTAATATTTATAAAGCTATACTATAGTTTTTAATTAAAATTAAAGTAGTAATCCCCTTTTTAAACTTATACTTTAATTATTATACTTAATAATTTTAAAATAAAATTAAAGTAAATAAAATAGCTAATAAAATTTAAATAGCCTATACTTTAATAGTAACCTACCTCTAATATAGTATTTAATATAAAAAATAACTCTATATTAACTATATATTACTTTTAACTTAGCCTTTACTAAACTTTACTATATTTTTTATATTTAAAATATTAAAATTAAATTAAAAAGAGTAATAGCTTTAAAAATAAGCTTTAATAGCTTATTAATACTTAAGTTAATACTTTACTATAATTAAATAAAACCTAAACTTTTACTTTAAAAAAAAGGTACTTTAACTTTATTATTACTTTATTAAGTTTAAATTATTAACTTTAGTTTAGCTTTATATTAAAAAAATTAGCTTTAACTCCTTTTTTTACTTTTATTATATTTTTATTATAAATTTATTAATATATTACTATTAAGGTAATTATAAAGATATTTATTACTTTATTTTTTAATACTTTAAATATAACTACCTTTACCTTTTAAGGTTTAAAGTAAGCTTAATTTAAAACTTAAGGGAAATTTATATAGTCTTTAATTAGCTTAGCTTTATATAATACTTAATAAAGTAGCTCTTTAAAACTAATTACCTTTTATATTATTAACTTACCCTTACTTTATAAAAAGAATAGTAATAAATAATAGTATTTTTTAGTCTTTAATATAGGCTTAATATAGGCCCCTTTATTACTTTACCTTTAGTACTTAAAACTATTAATATATTATACTTTAGTATTTACACTAATATTAATATATAACTATATTAAACTATATATTATTTTATTTTATTTTTTTAAAAACTTTTTAAAAAATAATAAAGAAAAAAAAAAGGAAAAAAAAGAAAATAAAAATAAAAAAGAACTTTTAGCTTAGTAGCTATAAAGTTAACTATAAGGCTGCCTATATATCTTTATCTCTCTTTTATTATAGCCTTTACTTTAGCCTCTCTCTCTTTTTATTTCTCTCTTCTTTTTCTCTCTTTTTCTCTCTCTTTCTCTTCTCTTTACTTTTTTTTAATATAGTATTACTATAAGTATTAATTATTTTTATTAAAGACTACTCTATTAGCTTATTATATTACTTTAATATATTAATAATATAGCCTATATAGGCTAGTATTTTATATTTATAAATACTACTATATATAATAGTTATAGTAAAGGCTTAATTTAAGCTTTATATTAAAGCTATTTTAATATTTATAAAGTATTAAGCTATTTACTAAATAACTCTATATAAGTTATACTATATAAAGTTAGCTATTACTATACCTCTATTAAAGGGTTAAATTAAATTTATATTAAACTTTATAAAATAGTTTAAATTATATTATATTTAAATATTAAAGACCTTTTATACTATATTATAAACTATTATTAAATTAAGTAAAGCTGACTTTAATTAATATTTAACTTAGTTTTATATTAAACTTTAAAAATATATTAAGTATACTTTACTAAGCTATATATTTATTTATTTATTTATTTATTTACTCTAAGGGGCATAGAGCCCTTAGCTAGTACCTTATTTTAGTAACCTATATAGGAAAAACCCTAAAATAAGGGGGAAAACCTATATATAGTAATAGGTATAGGTGCTAAAAGGGCCTAAATTAGGCCTTAAATAGTGCTTATTATAAAAATTAATATATTACTAACTAAGCTTTAGCTATAATTATTAAAAGAAGTTTAGTAAAGGGTGTAAATAGTGTATATAAAAAGGTGTATAAAAACGTATTAAATTTAAAGGGGGGAGGGGTAAGGACTCTATAGGCCTAGGTTAGGCTCTGTTTAGGGCTAAGTTAGGTTATTAAAAGGGGCGCGGTGTGCCAGCTACACACCGCGGAACGCGAGGCAACGCGGAAGGGCGTGGAAGGTCGCGGAAGGTCGCGGGTCGCGACGTGGCCGCGCCGCTGATCTAGGGGCACGCTGATTACTGGATTAGGTAATTGTTGTGCGCTGAATTATTGGGAGTACTAAGCTATATATATTTATAATAGTTTAAACTAATACTTAAAATCTAAGTTAGCTATAGTACTTTTACTATAAATTTAAATTAAATATTTATTAAACTAATTATAATAATATATATTAAAGTCTTTTATTTTATTAAAGTAAAGGAGGTAAAGGTATACTTACTTTATACTTTATATAAATTGAAGTTAAGGCTTAAATAAGTATAAAAAAAATTAAAAACTTATTAAAAGGCCTTTAACTTTTAATTAACTAATTATTTTCTTTACTACTTAAAATTAATATAATATTAAAGGTTTAAATTAGCTTTAATATAGAGATTAAAATAATTCTATATTAAACTTTAAAAAGGAAAGGGGTATTTATAATTTTTATTTAAGTATAAAAAGAAAAAGAGAGAAAAATAAAAAAAACCTCTAAAAGGGTCCCCTTTATTTATAAAAAAAAAGCAATACTTTAAATTATTTATTAAATTACTTATTAATACATTAAATTTAATTAAATAATTAATAACTACTATTCTGTTATTAAACTATACTTATACTATTTATTACTAAGGCTTAACTTAGTTTTATATTTAATACTTATTAAATTAATAACTCTTAATAATTTAATATATAATAATTACTTAATTTAGTAATTAATATACCTTTAAATTAATAGTATAGCTATATTATAACCTATAACTTTCTATAACCTTTTATACCCTTTTATATTATTATATATTTTATAGTATATAGCTAGTATATTACACCTCTTTTAATAACTTAGCTTAGCTTTAAATAAAGCTTAACTTAAGTTTATAAAGTCTTTACCCCCCCCCCTTTAAATTTTATATATTTTTATATACCTTTTTATATATATTATTTATACTTTTTATTAAACTTCTTTTAATAACTATAGCTAAAGCTTAGTTAATAGTATATTAATTTTTATAATAAGTATTACTTAAAGCTTAACTTAAGCCCCTTTAGTACTTATATCTACTACTATATATAGGTTTTCCCCTTTATTTTAAGGTTTTTCCTATATAAATTACTAAGATAAAGTATTAGTTAAGGGCTCTATGCCCCCTAAAGTAATTAAATAAATAAATATATACTATTTACGCCCTTTACTTAACTTTTTTTAATAACTATAGCTAAAGCTTAGCTAATAGTGTATTAATTTTTATAATTAATATTACTAAAGGCTTAACTTAAGCCCCTTTAATATCTATATCTACTATTATATATAGATTTTTCTCTTTACTCTAAGGTTTTTTCTATATAGGTTACTAAGTAGAGGTACTAGCTAAGGGCTCTACGCCCCTTAAAGTAAATAAATAAATAAATTAATTAATTAATTATAAACTAAAGGTATTTATAATAGCTTTAATAATTTTCTTTATTACTTTATTATATTTTAGCTTTTAATATTAATATAACTTTTTTTTAAAAATATTTATTAAAGATAAAGAAATAATTATAAAGTAAAGAACTTTAAAATAATAAAAAATAGCTAATTTAAAGAAACACTATATTTTTTTTATAAAGAAATAATAACTTTATTTTTAAAGTTTAATAACCTTTACTTTTATAGATTATTTACTATATATACTATAAATATATTTAATAATAATAGTAATTAATTAATAAAATGTACTTTAAATAATAAAAGTAATATATTTAATAAGCTTAAAGTTTAATAAAATATTATTTAAATTAATTAAATACTTTATTATATATTTATAAATATTTAAAATAATTTTATTATTATTATAAACTATAATAAATTCTTTAATAGTAATATTATTAAAAAAATGTATATATATATAAAGTATTAAATTATATAAAATATATTTTATAATATAATAAAATTAAGTAATTGAGTTAATAGCCCCTTAAGGTAGCTTATAAAGCCTTAAAAACTTAATAAATATTATAATAGCTATAAAGTTATAATTTATAATTATTAAGGTAATTTAATTATACTTTAAAATAAAGTAAATAATAAAAAAATTATATATATTATAAACTCTTTACTAAAGGCTTTTATATATTTAAAAATATTAATATCTTTAATTATAATATTATTATATTAAGTTATTAATAAATTAAATTAAATCCCTTTATCTTTCTTTATAATAAAAAAAATTAATTTTTATAAAAACTATAACTTTTCTTTAATAATTTATATTTAACTCTTTATTTTAATAAATTAATAAGCTTTTTTTAAAGTTTTAAAGAAATTAAAATAAACTTTATTTATTATATTTTATATTTAATAACTTTAATAGTTTATAATAATATAAAAAAGAGGTTAACTTTCTTTATTTTAAATAAGTTTTACTTTAAAGTAGCTTTATAATTATTAAAGATTTCTTTAAAAATATTTACTTTTAAAGAAGTAAAATATTCTTTAATATTTATAAATTTTTAATTAAATTTTTTTTAAATTAATTTAAACCTTTTTAAGTATTTAAAAAACCTTTTTATAATAAATTCTTTATACTTTTTATTAATATTAAAATACATTTTAACTTTATTTTACTTTTTTATTTTTTATTAAAGGTTACTATTAAAGATAAATTTATTAAAAAAAATATTATTAAAAGAGTATACTTTTATCTTAATATATTTATAAAGGGTATTTACTTTAAAATTAAATATTTGTATTAATTATTATAATTAAATTTCTTTAACTACTTTATTAAGTTATTAAATTTATTTATTAATAATAAAAGCAAAGATAAAGCTAATAATTTAATTTATTTTTAATAGTATAATAAATATTAAAACTTTATTTATTTTTAATTTAAACTCTTTTTTAATTTTATTTATTTAATTATTTATAGCTAATTTAATTAATTCCTTCTCTTTATAAATAAATCGTATATTAATTTATATAACTTATTTATTAATTTTAATTAAATGAAATTAAATTAAATCTATAATTTATATAATAACTATAATATTTTTAAAGTAATATTAAATATTTATTTCTTTAAAACTAAAACTATAATTAAAAAAAGCTTATTTATTTATTTATTTATTTATTTACTCTAGGGGGTATAGAGCCCTTAGCTAGTACTTTATCTTAGTAACCTATATAGAAAAAACCCTAAAATAAGGGGGAAAACCTATATATAGTAATAGATATAAATACTAAAGGGGCCTAAATTAAGCCTTAAGTAGTGCTTATTATAAAAATTAATATATTACTAACTAGGCTTTAGTTATAGTTATTAAAAAGAGTTTAGTAAAAGATATAAGTAGTATATATAAAAAGGTATATAAAAATATATTAAATTTAAAGGGGGGGAGTAAGGACTTTATAGTTCTATATTAAGCTTTATTTAAAGCTAAGCTAAGTTACTAAAAAGGGTATAGTATACTAGCTATATACTATAGAATGTAAAGTAATATAGAAAGGTATAGAAGGTTATAAAAGGTTATAGGTTATAATATAGCTACACTACTAATTTAAAGGTATATTAATTATTAAATTAAGTAATTATTATATATTAAATTATTAAAAGTTATTAATTTAATAAGTACTAAATATAGAATTAAGTTAGGCCTTAGTAATAAATAGTATAAATATAGTATAGTAGTAGGATAGTAGTTATTAATTATTTAAATAAGTTTAGTATATTAATAAGTAATTTAATAAATAATTTAAGGCACTGCTCTTTTTTTATAAATAAAGGGGACCCTTTTAAAGGTTTTTTCTTTTTTTCTTTCTTTTTCTCTTTATATTTAATTAAAAAATTATAAATACCCTTTTTCTTTTTAAAATTTAGTATAAAGCTATTTTAGTCTTTATATTAAAGCTAATTTAAACCTTTAATATTATATTAATCCTAAATAGTAAAGAAAATAGTTAGTTAATTAAAAGTTAAAGGCCTTTTAATAAATATTTAATCCTCTTTTATATTTATTTAAGCTTTAACTTTAACTTATATAAAGTATAAAGTAGGTATTTTTATACTCCCTTTACTTTATTAAAATAAAAGATCTTAATATTTATTACTATAATTAATTTAGTAAATATTTAATATAGATTTATAGTAGGGCTATTATAGTTAACTTAAATTTTAAGTATTAATTTAAACTATTTTAAATATATATAGCTTAATAAGTTATATTTAATAAGTTTAAAGTTTAAAGTAAAGCTAAGTTAAATATTAATTAAAGTAGGCCTTATTTAATATAGCAGTGGTTTATAATATAGTGTAAAAAGTTATAGACTTCTAAGCTTAATATAATTTAAATAATTCTATAGTATTTAATATAAGTTTAACTTAATCCCTTAGTAAGGGTATATTAATAATTAATATTATATAGTGTAATTTATATAAGGTTATTTAGTAAATAGCTAAGCATTTTATTAATATTAAGTTAGCTTTAATATAGGGTTTAAGTTAGGCCTTTATTATAACTATTAGCTATAGTAGCATTTTTAAATATAAAATATTAATTTATATAAACTAAATTACTTATTTATTAAAGTAATAAAATAATTTAATAAAATAATCTTTAGTAAAAATAAGTAGAGTTTATATTAGCTTTAAAGCAGTAATAAAGGGGTTTAAAGATAGAGAGAGAGAGAATAATAATAATAATAGTAAAGTAAAAAGGGGAGAGGTTTAAAGAAAGGGCTATAGTAAAAAAGGTATAGAGATATATAAGCGGCTCTATAGCTAGCTTTATAGCTAATAAGTTTAGATTTTTTTATTTTCTTTTATTCTTTTCTTTTATTTTTATTTCTTTTTTTTTTTTTTTTTTTTTTATTTTTTTTTTTTTTTTTTTTTTTTTTTTTTTTTTTTCTTCTTTTTTTTTATAAATAAAATAGAATAATTCAAGGCTTAATTTAGTTATATATTAGTATTAATATAAATACTAAGATATAATATATTA
>SRPY01000296.1:0-36488 GCA_018360145.1 Claviceps africana | reverse complement strand
CACCGTCGTCGAGGGCACCGTCCAGGGCCCCGACGCGACGCCGACGCCGACGCCGGCCGGCGAGAAGGCGCACGCGGCCGACGGCACCTTCTGGTCCAGCGTGCGGTACACGCTGACGCTGATCTTGCTCGACTTCGTGCCCATGTTCCCGGCGGCGCCGACGCTGGCCATGACGCCGGCCCTGGTCTCCAACTACGCCGACTTTGAGGAGTTTATCCTGGCCATCATCCAGTTCGCCGCCCCCGGCTTCCTGGTCGGCATGCTGCTCTACGTGGCCATGAGCGTCGCCCTGGTGCGCGTGGCCAGCATCTGGCTGCGGCCCGGCTCGCACTCGTGGCACGGCATGGCGGCGTGGTCGGCCTGGATCACGCACACGACCATGATGCAGCTGCGCACGACGCTCTTCCCCGTCTACGCGAGCCTCATGACGCCCGCCTGGCTGCGGCTGTTCGGCGCCCGCATCGGCCGGTACGTCGAGGCGTCGACGGTGGTGGCGATGCCGTCGCTGCTGACGGTCCACGACGCCGCCTTCCTGGCCGACGACGTGGCCCTCTCGCCCTTTGAGCTGTGCCGCGGCGCCATCCGCATCGGCCCCTCGTCGGTGGGCGAGAAGGCCTTTGTCGGCAACTCGGGCATCGTCGAGGCCGGCGTCCACGTGCCCGAGAACTCGCTCGTCGGCGTGCTCGGCACCGCGCCGCTCGACATGGAGCCCGGCTCGTCGTGGCTCGGCCGGCCGGCCATCTCGCTGCCGCGCAAGCAGGACATCCAGGTCGACGACTCGCTCACCTTCCGCCCGCCGCGCCGCCTCGTCCTCTTCCGCGGCCTCATCGAGCTGTGCCGCCTGGTGCCGCTCGTCATCGGCGGCGTCATGACCACCTTCATCGCCACGGGCTACCTCTGGATCCTCGACCGCTTCGGCTTCTGGCAGGCCATCCTCGCCGGCCCGGCCATGCTCCTCACCGCCGGCTTCTTCAGTCTCTTCCTGACCACGGCCGCCAAGTGGCTGCTGACGCCGCGCATCAAGCCCGGCATGCACCGCCCGCTCTGGAGCTCCTTCGTCTGGCGCAACGAGCTCGCCGACACCTTCATCCAGTCCCTCGCCCTGCCGTGGATGATTACCCCCTTTTACGGCACTCCGCTGCTCGCCTGGTGGATGCGTACCCTCGGCGCCAAAATCGGCCACGGCGTCTGGCTCGACAGCCACCACCTTCCCGAGGCCGAGCTGTGCCGCATCGGCGACGGCGCCAGCGTCAACCGCCGCGCCGTCCTGCAGACTCATCTCTTCCACGACCGCATCATGCGCCTCGACACCGTCGTCCTCGAGGCCGGCGCCACCCTCGGCCCCCGCTCCATCGCCCTGCCCGCCACCACCATCGGCGCCGGCACCACCATCGCGCCCTCGTCGCTCGTCATGCGCGGCGAGAACCTGCCCCCCGGTACGCGCTGGAAGGGCAATCCCGTCCGGCCGTGGGTCGAGCCCAAGAAGGTCGAGAGCTCTGAGAGCTCCGAGGTCTCGGACTGGGAGTCCAAGGTCTAGCTTCACGCCCGCCGGCGCCGTCCCTGCGCATTTATCCTGACACTACTAAAAGAAGAAAAAAGAAGAAGAAGAAGAAGAAGACAAGAACAGTTCACACTGCCTTTACATTGGAAAACATTGAAATCACATTCTAGATGAGGCCTCAGTGGAAAGCGGGGGGGGGGCAAAGCCGGATGACTCCTATCCCCTTTTGACGGCATTATAGAGCGACGGTATGAGTGGTCCCAGGCAGATCAATGGATCTGGGCCGAAACAGAAATGAAAAGTTCATCTTTCCATGTGTCTATGGTTATGTCTTTTACGTATGGGGAATCCACAAGCATGGGGTCTATTATGGGCGTTGCTGTTTTTTTTTTTTGGTTGTTTCTTTTCACATTTTGTTTATTTCATGCCTGTCATTTCTTCTTCATATCATCCTCCTCCCTTCCTTATATAATTCTAGTACTTCTTACAAAAAAAGAGAAAAACAAAATCTCGGCCACCTCGTCGCTTGCATACGAATTGGTGTCGTTTTGAGTATATGGGGATCCAAGTCCGTGTACACGCCGTCATTCCCGCATACCGCAGGGCGGATTGCGAGGGCAAACGCACGGAGAGCGCTACCAGTCACGATACCATAGTGTCGTTGTCCATATACGGGGACGGAGTCCTTGCTCGTCATGCCGAAAGTGCGCATTCTGCTGCCCGAGACCTCCCACCATGCCATCGGCTGGTCCATTCCCGGGCCGTCGTGTAGTCCTTTGTTTCCACGCATATTTCCAGTTTTGTTTTATTTGTTTTTTTTCTTACTCATTTCAACTCTTCATTTCCCTCCTCCTGTCTCATTTTGTTTCTTTTTCTTTTTCTCCATCGTTTGTCAATCCCCAACCGAGGCGTTCCGCAGCAACGCCGATCGCGGACGGAATACCCCGCCGAGATGTCATTTGGGCGAGATATTCTGCATCTGATCAGGGTGGTAGTTCCCCCCCGCCTCTTTCTTCTTTCCTCCCCCTCATATATACTTGGTACCTGTGAGTCTGGTCCTCTTCTGCCCCGCGCGACTGCGGCCTTTTTCAGACATACAAAGAAAAACAAGAGCTGCGGCGGAAGCTTTCTTCTCGACGCTTCGATGCATTTCTCGGCTGCTTTTGCAATTTTGCTCCTGTGGGGACGGTCGTCGATGAGCCATGCTGATGCGTCTCCTCGTATGTTCCTTGTCCTTGTCCTTGTCCTTGTCCTTGGTATACCTGAGCGATGAGCCATTTAGGGGGGAAGCTGACCTGCCCAGGAGATGTCGCTGGCCATGACTGGACCGTCTCGTATCAAAGGGCCCGAGCCATGGTTGACCAGATGACGCTGGAGGAGAAAGTGTGTTGTCTCATTCCTAGAGAGGCAAATGATGAATGAGAGAAAGAAAGAGAGAATGCTATGAGCATGTTTCCGCATCTGACTCCCATCATCCAGGTCGGCTTGACGGGTGGCGTCTCGCTCCCAAACGGGTGCTCCGGCAACATTGCCGCCATTCCGCGACTCGGCTTCCCGGGCTTATGCCTCAGCGATGGAGGACAGGGTCTGCGGGCAACGGACGCGGTCAGCGGGTTCGCGAGCGGAATCTCCGTCGGGGCAAGGTATCTCCCCCCTCCCCCTCCCCCCGTCGTCTCCTCACCCCCAAGGCCTCGCCCGATGTCGCGGCAACTACCACGTCCCATGACCCGGGGCGAGTTCCAGTCTGACACGCAGCGACTTGATAGCTGGAACAAAGACCTGACGCTGAACCGCGGGGCCGCCATGGCGGGAGAATTCAAGAGAAAGGGCGTCAACATGCTGCTCGGTCCGGTCGTCGGCCCAGCCTGGTCTGTCGTCCGGGGCGGACGGAACTGGGAAGCCGCCTCGGCGGACGCCTACCTGTCCGGGGTCATGGCCGCGCAGACAGTCAGGGGCATCCAGTCCGTCAATGTCATGGCCAGCACCAAGGTGAGCTGCTAAGCAGAGGACTAGTGTCATTATGTTTTGTGAAGCCGAGAGCTGAATCCGGCTCCCCGCAGCATTACATCGGGAATGAACAGGAATTGCACAGGACTCCTGCCGGCGAGACGGCCGCCGTATCCATCAACATCGACGACAAGTCCATGCACGAGTTCTTTCTTTGGTAAGCGTCTCTCGGCGAAAAATGCTTGCTACGTCGGATCGGGAGAGGGAAAAAAAATGAAAAGCACTGACATGTAGATGCCATAGGCCCTTCCAGGATGCCGTCAAGGCGGGATCTGTCAACATCATGTGCTCGTACCAGCAACTGAATCAGACATATGCGTGTGCCAACGACAAGTCCCAGAATGGACTGCTCAAGGGGGAACTCGGCTTTCGAGTGTGCTCATTCTTTCCTTTTTCTTCTTCTTTTTCTTCTTCTTCTTTCTTCGTTTCTCTCGTCTCCTTTTCTTTCTTCTTCTTCGTCTCAAAGCCTTATCAATGGTGTGGATTCCCCTAATGTCCGATAGGGCTTCGTAGTGTCGGACTGGTCCGCCCTGTATGGAGGCCTGGAATACGCCACTGGCGGACTCGACATGGGAATGCCAAACGCCTCAAGATGGGACAAGAATCTCGTACAGGCAGTGCAGAATGGGTCGTTTGCGGAATCGCGCGTCACAGACATGGCTACCAGGTCTGTGCCTCACTCATCCAACCGGAAAACCCCCAAGAAAAACAATGATGACGATACAAAAGCCTCTTCTTCCGCCCACTAACATGTACGTAACCAGAATCATTGCCGCGTGGTACCAAGTCGGACAGGATAAGGGCTTCCCCAGACCCGGCATTGGGATGCCAAAGCTCGTCACGGACTCGCACACCGTTTTCGAGGGGCGAGACCCAAAGGACCGATCGACGATCCTCCAGGGAGCCATCGAAGGGCATGTCCTTGTCAAGAACGAAAAGCACACGCTTCCGCTGCGCAACCTCAAGACGCTCTCCATCTTTGGCTATTCGGCGAACACGCCGCCCAAGTGGACCGCAGCGGAGGATATCGAAGGGTCGTGGACGTATGGCAAGGCCGCCGTGTTGGGGTTGAACGAGAACCAGACGGCCATCGCACCTCTGGGAACTCTCTTTGGCGGCGGCGGTTCCGGGGCAATTACACCCGCGACTTCTTCGTCTCCGCGGGATGCTCTGGTGGCCAAGGCCGCCGAGGATGGCTTCACACTGTACGAGGGTCTTGGCTCCAACCGGCCATCGGTGAACCCGTCATCGGACGCCTGCATTGTCTTTGGCAACGCCTGGTCCATCGGGCGGACCGATCGACCGGCCCTCCAAGACGACTACACGGATACCCTGATCCGGACAATCGCCAGTCAGTGCGCCAGGACAATTGTCGTCCTCCACAACGCAGGTATCAGGACCGTCGACGGCTTCATAGACCACCCCAACGTCACGGCCCTTCTGTTCGCTCACCTGCCGGGCCAGCAAAGCGGCGAGGCGCTCGTCTCCCTTCTCTGGGGCATGTCCAACCCTTCCGGCAAACTGCCCTACACCGTCGCCCGTTCTCAGTCCGACTACGGCGCGCTGCTCAACCCTCATACCCAAGACGGCAAGAATCCTCAGGCGGACTTTTCGGCCGGCATATACACCGACTATAAGTACTTTGAGAAGAAGGGCATCCAGCCGCGCTACGAGTTCGGGTTCGGACTCAGCTACACACGGTACCACTACTCGGCCATCAGGATCCAAGGTCCGCTGGGGAACTTCCACCGCAAGTGGCCACGGGGAAGGGTCGTGAGCGGCGGTCAGGAAGATCTGTGGGAGAGCATTGCGACCGTGTCGTGTACGGTTGTCAATCGGGGACCGGCGGACGGCGCCGAGGTGGCGCAGCTGTATGTTCGCATACCGGGGACGAAAGCAAAGCAACTCCGCGGCTTCTCCAAGGAGTTTCTCAGAGTTGGACAGAGCATGCGGGTCTCGTTTGTGTTGACGAGGCGGGATTTGAGTGTCTGGGATACAGGCGCACAGAGGTGGCTGCTGCAGAGAGGGCGGTATAAATTTTATGTTGGTCCAAGCAGCGCCAAGGTGCCTCTTCGGACGACTCTCGCTATTTGACAAGTCTCGGAGCGTGTCCTCAGCCTCGGTAGGTGGACGTAGACGTGGTGAGTAGATGTGCGAGTTGAAACAAGTCGGGTCTCGACTCGGTGAAAGAGGCAGCTCTGTTTCAACATAATACACGGGTCTCTTAACGGGTCGTCATGTATATCCCCTTCGCGTACTTGCAGCCTACAATATGGACTGGTGTGTTGAGATTTTCTTGAGTCGGAGCGAAGCTGGTATGATTGACCATGCGTATTTCATCATTCCCTGTGGACATGTGTGGTTAGACTTGCTTATTACGAATACATGCTCAGCTTGTGTGTGTTCAGATGACGAAGAGTTTCTCCCAAGCTTCTCCCACAAGGACGGCCCTATTTGACTGATCGTTGGAGTCCAGAGTAATCCTGGCCGCGTGCCACAATGGTCAAGTCAAGAACCCTTGCTGCTCGTCATACAGAGTCGCGAGAAGGCGAGTCCTATCATGGGCACCTGGCCCTTCCGTGCGAGAATATAGAGGCGATGCGCACTCGATACTGTGTCCACTGGACTTTGCTAGATAATGACGCATGCTTTCGTGTCAGAGTTATGTTTGTGAGACACGACTGTGCGACTCTTGTTGGACGAATCAGACCATCTGTTGGTAGTCCTGCCGAGCATGGCCAACGAGGTGGATCCGGCCTGCATGAACTCATGAGTCAATAGCTTCTGGTATCTTTCAATGTAGAGGACGTGGTGGAAATTGCCAGCTTGGACATTGCGGCATGCTTTGTCGTAGGTTTTGTCGCGAGGTCACGTACAAAACTCTCGCGATTCTGTGAGGGATAGATGCGTTTGCGATTCCGTGAGAAAGGATTATAGGTTTCCTTTGTTTAATGAGATTATAACAAGTGGAGTCAGATAGGCAGAGTGCCCGAGTGGTCCAAGGGGATTGACTTGAATGAGGCCTCTCATCAGCTATCAATTACGTTCGCGTGCGCAGGTTCGAACCCTGTCTCTGTCGACAGAAACTTGTTTTTTTGTCTTCAATCCTTTTTACGGGTCCTCCTCCAGCGCATTTGCAAGCGTGCATCGCAATTCTTCTTCCTTTTTTTTTGTCTTTGATTTTCCCTGCGAAGGGCCTGGATTTTTAATCATTTGCTCGCAGCGACAAAAGGCACTGGACGGAGTTTCCAAGGTTCAACCCGGTCCACTAGTTACCAAGTCGGGAACTGACTGATCCGCTCGTAATCCTAAGCCTATCTACCCTATGCAGGAAACAAGAAAACCAGCGCTTTCTTTTGTAGTTTTAGTCACGTCACCGTGATGAAGCTCATAATCCCGCGGCTGGTGTTAAGTCGGTACAGCCTTCTTAAAAAAAGAAGATAAAAGAGAAAATTAAAAGAGGAAAAGCGGGAAAAGAAAGAGCAGAAAAAGAAAAGGAGAAAGGAAAAGGAAAAAGGAAAAGGAAAAAGGAAAGAGAAAAATGACAGGCATCTGCGGCCCGGGACTGGGTCCACAGTCAGCCCTGCTTGCTCTGGCGCTGCGTCTCCCGCTCCTCTCCGTGCTCGTACCTGGCCCGTGCATAGACTGACTTTCGACTCATGGAGACACGACATTGTGCTTGAATGGTTTGATTGGTGGATGGGCCGATGCAGACTCCACCTGTTGCTCACATGCCCCCCGCCGGCCATCCACGTCGCACGCCGCACGTCGCGGTCGAACGGGTTCGTAGGCCGCCTCGAGTCCTCGACGTACTGTATGTATGTACATTGTACACAGCCATTCCAATATGTGTGACGCATCGATGGCCGCCCTCCTCCTCCCCTCCTCGCGCCAGCTGACAGCCCCGTTTCGTCATCATCACCACCCCCCCTTCTTCCTTTCGGGCCAGACCATTCAGGCTTGTCTCACGCCTTTCCCGTTTCTCCTTTCTCATTCTTCTTCTTCTTCTCCTCCCTTCACGCATTTTTTTCTTCTTACGATAAAAAAAAAGACATCGACCCGATTTTCTGTCGCCCACAACGCCATAAACCTTAGCTCGTCTTTCTCCGCCCATCTCTGCCGAATTCCTCCTCTCCAGCGCCTCCATATCCCGTTGCTGATTGGTGCAAACCTTAACCAAAGCAAAGCGCCTCGCTCAACGGGACGACGGGTCGGTCCGCCATCCCCTCCGCTGCGCGCCATGTCCAGATACTACCGAGATAGCGACTCGGAGGATGATCGCTACAGACGAACCACCGTGACTAGATACAAGGTGACGCCCGATAAACACAGCGAGCGATTCGAACGAGTGGAACGAGCCGAACGCGTGGATGTCGACGATGATCGCCGCTCCAGATACTCCGGACGGGCCTCTGTCGACCCGCTTGATGCGCGGTCTG
Source organism: Claviceps africana (assembly GCA_018360145.1). Taxonomy (NCBI): domain Eukaryota; kingdom Fungi; phylum Ascomycota; class Sordariomycetes; order Hypocreales; family Clavicipitaceae; genus Claviceps; species Claviceps africana. The sequence continues at coordinate 28,541 of SRPY01000296.1, read as the reverse complement.
CCTTTCCGCCAGCCGTCGATCTTCGCCGAGACGCGGACAGATCTCGTATCACTGTGTATGAGGGCAAGGAAACAGACAGAGAATGGGACAAGCGGTCTCATTACGGCCATCATCCCGCTGAAGAGATGAGAGTGGAGACGAGGATGGAGGAGCGGTTTGATGACAATCACGGCCATGACATTGAACGATATCGCAAGGAGACCGAGTATTATATTCCCCAGTCTCCTCCTCCCGCCCCGGTCATTATCCGTCAACAATCGGCCGAGCCGCAGAGAATCATTGTGCAGGATGCCCCGCCAGCGCCCATAATCCTGCCCCGCCAACAACCTGGCGTCGTAGTTCTGCGCGATCGAGAGGCTGATCGCGAAATGGTCCGACGAGAGCGGGACACGTACGAGGATGATTACTATTATCGCCATGGCCGCAGAGAGGTCGTTCCCCACCGGAGCCGTCGGGAATGCGATTATGCCATGGCGCGCTACGAGCATCGACCCCGAAGGCATGACGACTACTACAGCGACGACGACGAATACTACTATCGTCGAACCGTTCGCAGGGAGCGCAGCGAGAGCCCCCATCACAAGCGACACCTCGCCGAGGGCGCTCTCGCCGGCGCTGGGATTTCCGCACTGCTTGGCAGCCGCCGGGACGCCTACGGCGACTTGCCCGAGAACCGTGGCCGAAAGGTCCTTGCCGGCGCTGCGCTCGGAGCGCTGGGCACAGAAGTGGCCCGCCGAGCGCATAGTGCCTATGAAGAGAGATATGGTGACAGTCGAGAAGAGTCGCCAGACCATCACCATCTGCTGAGGAAGGGACTTGCTTTCGGAGCGGTGGCTTTGGCCGCTGCAGGTGCAGCCCAGTACTTCCAGTCAAACAAGATTGAAAAGGAAGAAGCCCACCGTGGGCGGAGCCGTACCCGAGGTCACTACTCTGGCGACGACTACTCAAGGTCTGTATCCCGCTCCTCCCGAGTCACGCGCAGCAAGAGCAAGAGCCGGCACCGCAGCATATCGGCAGCGGCCAAAGCTGCCCTCGGAACGGCCGCGACGGCTGGCATCGTCAAACACTTGCGTGGCAAATCCAGTTCCAAGTCCCGCGGGAGGAGCCGGTCCCGAAGCAAGTCTCGAATACGACGGGTAGCCGAGATTGGCGGAGTGGCCGCTGCGGCCGGGGTGGCCAACAAGCTCTGGAAGAACCACAGCGACAAGAAGGAGAGAGAGCGCCATGTGAGCGAGAGCGGCGCAGACGACGATGACGACGACTACCACCGTCGCCGCAAAGTCAGGAGCAGCGGCACAAGTCCGAGCGGCAGTAGGCACCGGAGCAGGTCGAGGTCGATGGCACGATCCCCTTATTCGCAGCCCGGTGCTGATGCTGAGCTAGGCTTAGTCGAGTACGGAACCGATCCTCTGTACAGCGAGTCCCGAAGCGACGTGGCTCCGAGACGCGTCGTCGACACGGAGTCGGAGGAGAGACGACGTGAGCGGCGCAGACGAAGTAGACGGGATCGGTCCGTCTCGGCTTTCGGTTCTGACGACGATCAGCACGAGAGAAAGCGAAGCAAGAGCAGGCTCAGGGACATGGCAGCTGCCGGTGCCGCCGCGATTGGCATCAAGGACTTCAAGGACAGGCATGACAGGAAGGATGAGGCCAGAAGACACGGAACGTCGAGGGAGCGAGACGACGACAGGAGACGTATGTTGTGCCCCCCATCCCCTTTCCCCATGACTGGCCATGTGGCAAACAACGTCGAGCTTCCCTCTCGACGTGGCCGACAAGCAAGTGAAGTAGCTAACATGAAAGCCCTCGACCCCGCTCGCTGCCGTGTTGCGAATAGGCCATGATGGAGAGCCCAGGAGAGACTATTTTGACGATGCCGGTCGGCGGCCGCATTCGCCGCCTACTGCCTCTGGCGGCGCCTACTATCCTCCGTATCCCCCAACGCCCGGCGAAATCCCCATGGCCGGCGGAGACGACTATACGCCCTATCCCGACGCTCGTGGCGGACCTTCGAGGAACAAGACCGAATATCAGCCCTATGTCCCGCAAGACTACACAGGATACGTGCCGCCGCCGCCGCCGCCAGCTGGACCGCCACCACCATCATCCGAGGGAGGTTTTCGGTCGGCCGATTATCCACCTGGGCCGGCCCCGCCTCCCGGACCGCCTTTGCCGCCGGCCGGTCCGTCACCGACTGGCGGACGACGAGCACCATCAGAACATGTGAGTGAACAAGTCCGAGCGCAAACACGTTCCTTTAGAGATGAAGAACATGGTGCGTCTATCGTGCTTCTGGCAGCGAGGAGCTGGCTGGCACCGCGTCTACCATTTGCAAGCAAAGTGCCATCAAAACACCAAAGCTGACTTTCTCTCTCTCTCTCTTTCTCCGTTTTGCCCTTTTCTCTTTCCGTGTATAGATGATGTAACTTGGCCGCGTCGTTCCCGTAGTATGACGGATCCACCCGTGGCCTCCAAGTCGGTGACGTTCATTCCCCTTTCGCCTAAAAGCTCCCAGACGATGGAACAGCATCGCAGGGAACACGTCGAGGCGTTGGAAGGGGATAGACGACGGCCTGGTGACGATTTGAACTTGGGCTCTTTGCAAAACGGGCACGACAGGCTCACTACCGAATACGAAGAAATGCGATGCGACTTGCATGGTGGGCGCCGGTCATCCAACCCCACATGCTCCCGTCCCCCAGTCCAGCGCGACAAAGCCTCTCGGGACGATGCGGCATCAATTTCAGTGGAAGAAGAGATTGAAGACGTCCCGGATCGATCCGACCACCTAGGGAGACCGCTCGACGGACGAACGACAAGGCGGGACAGGCGGACGACAAGGCAGGGCACTTTTCAGCGGCAACACCAGCACCCGGGAGGTTGGGATATCGAGGGAGCATGGCAAGTGAGCGGAACCGATGGCGAGGCGGTAGAACGGTTGGTCAAGAACTTGGTCAAGAACGTGGTCAGCGCGCTGGAAGGCCAGGGGAGCTGGATGGGCGTTTTGGGGGATGTATTGGGGTCGGGGCTCCTTGCCGGGACGACAGACGAGGGAAGACGCCGGCTGCCTGGGGCTGGAAGCACGACGTGGCGACAATGGGCGATGAAGAGGAGGAGAGGAGAGGATACGCGAAACATGTGGAGATGGTGATGAGGACGACTACTGGAACTGGTAACGATGTATGACGCGACGACCTGGTCTTGTTGTTGATTTCTTGCTTCTTTTTATGTTTCCTTGTTTTTATTTTTTTAATCTTTTGAAATGTATTTATCTTCTTTTTATTATCTTTTTTTTATCAATCTTTTTCTTCTTCTTCTTCTTCTTCTTCTTCTTCTTCTTCTTCTTCTTCTTCCCATCTTCTTTCTTTATTTGTTCCTTCTTGTCGGTTTTTACGTCCGTCTCATCATGGCGTGCATCATGTGGTGTAGTGTATCCCATGTTGCGATGAACCTGCCAAGATTTGCAGGCCCGTGGCCACGGTCGGGGTGAATTGTGCTTGTGCGAGACGCATGGTGCTTCTTGGTGGAGGTGTTTAGCATCGTTAGTGATCCACTGGTTGGACCTGGCGGGCGGTTGGAGTCTAGTTTAGGCTAGTCCAGGCCCCTCGGTAGCTAGTCCCAGTCTAGGCCCCCGGTCTCGGCCCCTGCTGCCGAGCTGCCAGCCAGGGCCGTGTCCCGTGCCCCTTTACAATGTCACTTGTAGTGGTACAATTGCTTTGATAGGGCCAGGCCAGGCCAGACCAGGCCAGATCAGGCTCGACATCATCCATGATGGAGGCAGACCAGACGCCACGGCGCTCTCCCCCCTGCATCCGCAAGACGGCCCGGTGGCTTGCTTTGGACGCGCATGGCCGGCGCCGGGTCTCGTTGCGCGACGACACGGCGGATCGGAGATGGGCCAAACGCACCCAGGTCGTCCGCCCGGCAGACGACGATGGCTGCGCGCACACATGCATCCAGACTGTCTCGCCCCGACGCTCCGACGCCCCGACCACGGCCGTCCACGGCGGCCGGCAACCAGCGACATCCGGACGCCTGCGTGCCCCCAACCACCAACCCCCTTCGCACCTTCCCTCTTCCTTCCCCATTCTCTCCGTTTCTTTCCCCTTCCCCATCTCCAACAATTCCCCCCTCTGTTCCCCTCTTCCCCTCTTCCCCTCCTCAAACCCCAACTTCCTCCATCCCCCAACTGGGGGAACACCGGGGAACAAAACAACCCCGATGCCCTTCCTCGACGACTTCAAGCCCAGCAAGGCCCACGCCTCGAGCTTCTTCCCCAACGGCCCCGGCCCCCTCACGTCCGTCCACGGCGGCGCCCGCGCCCGCGACCGTCCCCGCGATGACAACGGCCCCTTTGTCGCCGCCGACATTGTCCACTCCCCGCTCGCGCGCCGCCTCCAGGCCCGCCACCTGCAGATGATTGCCTTTGGCGGCTCCGTCGGCACGGGGCTCTTCATCCTGACGGGCCGGGCCCTCGCCACGGGCGGGCCGGCCTCGCTGCTGCTCGCCTTTGCCGTCGTCGGCGTCAACATGTACTGCACGTGCCATGCGCTGGGCGAGCTGGCCGTGCTGTTTCCCATTGCCGGGTCGTTTTCCTCGTGGGCGACGAGGTTTCTGGATCCGTCGTGGGGGTTTGCGCTGGGGTGGAAGTAGGTGTTTTCTCTCTCTCTCTCTCTTCTTTTCTTTTTCTTCTTCTTCTTCTTCTTTCTTCTTTCTCCTTTTTATCCCTTTTTATACCTCCTCAGACAACCCTGTCCACTCGACTCACATCCTCCAGCTACGCCCTGCAATGGCTCATCTCTCTCCCCGTCCAAATGGTCGCCGCCTCCGAGCTCGTCGGCTTCTGGAACAAGTCCCTCCCCCGCGCCATCTTCGTCACCCCCTTCTTCGCCCTCATCGTCACGCTCAACATGTTTGGCATCAAGACGTACGGCGAGGCTGAGTGTGTCTTTGCCGTCATCAAAATCACCGCCGTCATTGGGTTCATGTATGTGCTGCCCCGTTGCAAGCCGAAGGCGGACAGGAGCAAAAGCAGAAGAAGAAGAAAAGAAAGAAAAAAGAGAGAGTAAAGAGGAAAGAAGAGAAGAAAGGAGAAGAAAAGAAAAGAAAGAAAAAGAGAGAGACAGATAACACGCCACCAATACAGAGGCCCAGAAACACTCTCCGCTGACCTGACGAGGTGCCTCCCTACATCGTTTCCAGCCTGTTCGGCATCATCCTCAACTGCGCCGGCACCCCCGACCGCGGCTACATCGGCTTCGAGTACTGGCGCGACCCGGGCGCCTTCACCAACGGCTTCAAGGGCTTCTGCAGTGTCCTGCTCAGCGCCGCCTTTGCCTTTAGCGGCACCGAGCTCATTGGCCTGGCCGCCGCCGAGACGGCCAATCCGCGGAAATCCATGCCCATGGCCGTCAAGCAGGTCTTTTGGCGCATCGCCCTCTTCTACCTCAGCGTGGTGCTCCTCATCGGCATCCTCATCCCTCACACGGACAAGCGTCTCCTCTACGGTGAGACCATCAACATTGCCAGCAACCCCAGGCCCCCTTCCGCCACCCCCCTCACCACCACCACCACCACCAACAACAACAACAACCATGACGAGGCGACCGACACCAACGCCTCCCCCCTCGTCATCGCCTTCCAGGCAGCAGGCCTCCAGGTTTTCCCCTCCCTCGTCAACGCCGTCATCCTCATCGCCGTCCTCTCCGTCGGCAACTCGGCCGTCTTCGGCTCCTCGCGGACCCTCGCCGCCCTCGCCACCCTACGCCTCGCGCCCCGATCCCTCGCCTACATCGACCGCAAGGGCCGTCCCCTCGTCGCCATCGCCACCGCCGCCTCCGTAGGCCTCCTCGGCTACCTCGCCGAACTGCCCCAGCGGGACCGCATCCTCGACTGGCTCACCTCGATCGGCGGCCTCTCGGGCGTCTTCACCTGGGCCACCATCTGCGCCTGCCACATCCAGTTCCGCCGCGCCTGGGCAGCCCACGGCCGGCCCGACCACCACCTCCCCTACCGGTCCGCCCTCGGCGTCAACGCCTCCCTGCTCGGCCTGTTCCTCACCCTAGCCACCATCACCGCCCACGTCTGGGTCGCCCTCTTCCCCGTCGACTACCTCGCCCTGCCGCGCGGGGACCGCCTCAAGAACGCCATCCTCAAGCTCACGGGCGTCGTCGCCGTCGCCGTCTGCTACCTCGGCCACAAGCTCGTCTACCGGACGAGGTACATCCCCGCGGACAAGGTGGACGTGGATACCGGCCGGAGGGAGTACAACGCCCACTGGCTGCACGTGAGGGAGGCGGAGGAGAGGGAGGTGTGGCCGCTATGGAAAAAGCTGTACAAGTTTTTGTGCTGATCCCCCCGCCTCCTTGTGATGCGACCTTTTCTTCTTTGTTTCCTCCTCTTTCTCGTCCTCCTTTTGATCCCCCAATACATGACTGTGCTGCAAGCGGTGCGTCGTCCCTCCGTGTACATTGTTCACCGGGGAAGCATGATTCTCGAGATGAACCATCGAGGTAGAAGGGATTGATTCGTGACGGGGGGTGTCCGTAGAGAATCACTGTTGTGGCAACCAAAACAAAAAGAAAAGAAGAGAAGAGAAGAGAAGAGAGAGAGAGAAAACAAAAAGGAGAATTTCTGCCTTCTCATGTAGCAGAGGACTGCGTCTTTCTTCGACCTTGCCCACGTGTCTCGTTGTCTATGTCTTTTGCCAGAAAAAAAAAAGCCTTGTCTCCACGGACCAGCGGCCAAATCACCGCTATATTTGTACATGTAAGCTCTTGTGTCCATCTTCTGCTGCCCCGCCATTGCTGACGTCTGCCTCTGTCGTTTATTTCCTTGATGCCCCGCCCCCCAAACCCCCGATCACCCCGTGAATCACATCCGTCAAGGCACCTCCCACGCAGGCCGCCTCCTTCATCATAACTCGTCCCGCACGGGCGATGCGTCGGCGGCGTCGGGCCGGCCACTGTCCTTTTGCAGATCGACCCCCTTGCTCGCCCTCCACTTCTGCCACAGGTCCCAAAATTCCGTCTCCATCTTCTTGTCCATCTGGTCGGGCAGGACGACTTCGTACGTGACGTACAGGTTGCCAAACTCGTACTTGTGGTACGGGCTGTCGCCTTCCTCGTGCCAGCGGGGCATGCCCTCCCCCACGACCGTCTCGACGTGGCCGCTCTGGACGACGTGGCCGCGGGGCCGGCCCAGACGCACGACGTGGGAGTCGAGGTGGGTGAGGTTGCGGGTCCAGTCTCCCATCCAGGCCTCGCGGAGCGACAGGACCTCGGTCCAGTACAGGTCGTCGCCCTTGCGGCGGAAGTAGACGCCGTCGACGCCGTCGGGGTTGTCCTCGGGCGAGGGGGGCTTCTCGACGTACGTGACGATGAGGTCGCCGGCGACCCAGTCGGGGCTCTCATCGGACTCGTTCTCGTACACGATGCTCGTGTCCAGGCCCGCGCCGCGGTCGACCTTGAGGCTGACCGTCGTCGTCTTGCGCTCCACCCGCTCGCCCCGGCAGACGGGGCACTTGTGCTTGATGCTCTGGCCGCGCCCGCCGCAGGCGTCGCACCGCATCTGCATCTGCTGGAACATGCCCGGGGCCAGCTGCTGCTTGACGATGCGGAACCCCTGGCCGCCGCACGTCGGGCACGTCTCCACCTGGCCGTCCTCGCTGCCGGTGCCCTCGCAGTGCTCGCAGATGTGCTGCCGGTCCCACTGGAACTCGGTCGTGGCGCCGTTGTAGAAGTCGCGAAGCGAGATGCTGACCTTGATCTGGACGTTGTGCCCGCGGGGCTCCTCGGACGATCGGCCAAAGTGGCCGTGGCCGCCGAAGAAGCGGCTGAAGAGGTCAAACGGGTCGTGGCCGCCGCCGCCGCCGTTCTTGTGCTGCTTGACGCCTTCGTGCCCGTAGCGGTCGTAGATGTTGCGCGTGTCGGCGTCGCTGAGAATGTCGTACGCCTCTGACACTTCTACAAACTTTTCGTGCGCCGTTGTGTCGCCTCTGTGGGGGGGGGGGAAGAAGAACAACAAGAACAAGGGAGAATTAGCGAGTGTGAGATGAACACGTGCTGGGAAAAATAAAAAGACAAAAACGCTGAGTGGGGGAAGAAAGGGGGCGAATAAAAAAAAAAGAAAAAGAAACAGAAGAAAGAAAAGAGGGGGAGAAGAAAGCGTACGGGTTCTTATCGGGATGGTATTTTTTGGACAGTTTGCGGTATGCCGACTTGAGCTGCTTGTCGGTGGCGTCCTTGGCGACGCCGAGAATCTAGGCCGAGCATGACGGGTCAGTCGCGGATACAGGCGACAAGGCAAAGGGCAAAGGGCCCGGGGGACGAGGGCGATTCGTTACGTTGTAGTAGTCCTCGGCGCAAAGGACCAGCTGCATCGACACCAGGAGCAGGAAGAGGGTGACGCAGCGGAGAAACATGGTTACGTCGGCGGCCCCAATGCAGGGGGATTCCTCGGGAGAATGAGCCAATCTCGTCCTTGTCCGTGCCAGCGAGTGAGGTGGCTGCAGCCCGGCGCCGGCGTCGTGTCGAGAGGGTGGGATCTAGGTCAAGACGGAGATGGGGGAGAGACGACGTTGACGTTTGTCTGGTCGCCGGCCGCTGCGTCGCGTTTGTGTGGTGGGCGAGTTGGACAGGCTGTTCTGTTTCGAACCTCTGCAATCCAATCCAACGTGCAACGTGCAACGTACCCGGCCAGCAGACGGGCCGGGACCCCTTGCCCGACAAACCCAGTGCGCCGCTGTCTGTGATTGGTCTGCACGCGCCCCCACCGGAGTCGGCTTCTGCGACCTCGACTTCTGGCGCTAGCCCGATAAGATAACGAAGCATGAGGTGGGGCGGACGGCCCGCGGCAAAGGCAAAGGCAGAGGCAAAGGCAGAGAGGCAAAGGCAAAGGGCGGGCGTGCACAGCATTTCCCTCTTCCCGGTGTCCGTGTTGTCTTGTCGGCCATCTATCTGCCTTTTCATCATGAGCTCGAAACGATATGCCTTTGTGCCCATGCAGGACGAGGAAGTCGGCCCCCAAAAGGTCGTCAAGGAAAAGAAGCACAAGCACAAGCACCGGTCACGCGACTCCCACCGCGACTCCCACCGCGACCGCGACCGCGACCGGCACCGAGACCGAGACCGAGACCGAGACCGAGACCGAGGCGATGAGCCGTCCTCTCGCCGCTCCGAATCACGCCGCCATCGCAGCCCATCGACGTCGCCCGGGCCGGCAACGTCCTCCCGCAGCAGAGACGCCAAGCAATACCGTCGACGCGATGTTGATGCCGGGGCACCGTTCGACGACCGGTGGGCCGACGAGGAACCGCCGTCCGACGACGACCCTGACGCCCGTTCGCACGGCGAGACACCCGAATTGGAGGCATCCGCGAGCAAGCGCGTTAAACTCCATCACGACCAGCCCCCACGCGACGAGGCGGGGGCGGGAGCGGACGACGACGCCGACCTGTCCGACGGCGCCAGGGAGGAGCTCGCCAGGCGGCGGGACATTGAGGAACGGGAGGCCTTTGCGAAGCGACTCAGGGACAAGGACGACGGGAGGTCCAAGAAGAAGCCGCGGGATGGCGATTCCTCCCGGCGCAGGCTGGCCGACGACGCGGCGGCCCGGGACGCGGCGCTGCCGGACCTGCGGGAGCGGTCGCGCCAGGAGTACCTGAAAAAGCGGGAGACGGAGAGGCTGGTGCTGCTGCGGAAGCAGGTGGCCGAGGAGACGGCCGAGCTGCGCAGCGGCGCTCGCCTCTCGGACAAGGAAAAGGCCGAGTTCGCCAAGAACCGCGAGATCCTGCGGCTCGCCGAGGAGCGGCTCCGAATCGACGACCACCGCGACGGGTACGCCATGCCCGAGGACTACATGACGGAAAAGGGCAAGCTGGACCGGAAGAAGAAGGAGGAGGCCCTGTACAAGCGCTACGTGGAGAGGGACGAGTTTGGGCAGGAAAGGTTCGTGACGGAGCACGAGGAGTGGGAGCGGGAGCAGACGGCCAAGGCCAGGGCCCAGATCCAGACGCGGCGGCCCGGCACGGAGACGGACACGGCCGACGACTACGGCTACGTCATGGACGAGGCGCAGTACATCCGCTGGACGCTGGACTCGCGGCTGGCGGGCGAGGATGGCAGGACCAGGACCAAGACCAAGGAGCAGGCGCTGCTCGACGCGCAGCTCGACGCGGCCGAGACCAGGGCCCTCTCGATCCAGGAGACGCGCCGGAGCCTGCCCATCTACCAGTACCGCGACGCGTTCCTCGAGGCCCTGGAGCAGTACCAGATCCTCGTCATCGTCGGCGAGACGGGCAGCGGCAAGACGACGCAGCTGCCGCAGTACCTCCACGAGGCCGGCTACACCAGGCACGGCAGGAAGGTCGGGTGCACGCAGCCGCGGCGCGTGGCGGCCATGAGCGTGGCGGCGCGCGTGGCCGACGAGGTGGGCGTCAAGCTCGGCCACGAGGTCGGCTACTCGATCCGGTTCGAGGACTGCACGGGCGACAAGACGGTGCTCAAGTACATGACGGACGGCATGCTGCTGCGCGAGTTCATGACGGAGCCCGACCTGGCGGGCTACTCGGCCCTCATGATCGACGAGGCGCACGAGAGGACGGTCCACACGGACATCTTGCTGGCGCTCATCAAGGACCTGGCCCGCGACCGCAAGGACCTGAAGCTGCTCATCTCGTCGGCCACCATGAACGCCAGCAAGTTCGCGCACTACTTTGACGACGCGCCCATCTTCAACATCCCCGGCCGCCGCTACCCCGTCGACATCTACTACACGCCCGCGCCCGAGGCCAACTACCTGGCCGCGGCCATCACGACCGTCTTCCAGATCCACACGACGCAGCCCCGCGGCGACATCCTCATCTTCCTGACGGGCCAGGACGAGATCGAGGCGGCCGAGCTGGAAATCACCGAGACGGCGCGCAAGCTCGGCGGCCGCGTCCAGGAGCTGGTCGTGTGCCCCATCTACGCCAACCTGCCGTCGGACCTGCAGGCCAAGATCTTCGAGCCCACGCCCGACGGCGCGCGCAAGGTGGTGCTGGCCACCAACATTGCCGAGACGAGCCTGACCATTGACGGCATCGTCTACGTCATCGACCCGGGCTACGTCAAGGAGAACGTCTACAACCCGGCGACGGGCATGTCCAACCTCGTCGTCGTGCCGTGCTCGCGCGCCTCGGCCAACCAGCGCAGCGGCCGGGCCGGCCGCGTCGGCCCCGGCAAGTGCTTCCGCCTCTACACCAAGTTCGCCTACATGAACGAGATGGACGAGTCGACGACGCCCGAGATCCAGCGCACCAACCTCAACGGCGTCGTCCTGCAGCTCAAGTCGCTCGGCATCAACGAGCTCCTCGACTTTGAGTTCATGGACCCGCCCCCCACCGAGGCCCTCATCGGCGCCCTCAACCAGCTCTTCGCCCTCCAGGCCCTCAACCACCGCGGCGAGCTCACCAAGATGGGCCGCCAGATGGCCGAGTTCCCCACCGACCCCATGCTGGCCAAGGCCGTCCTGGCCGCCGACCGCGAGGGCTGCGTCGAAGAGGTCCTCTCCATCGTCTCCATGCTCGGCGAGGCCTCGGCCCTCTTCTTCCGCCCCAAGGACAAGAAGCTTCACGCCGACAGCGCCCGCAACCGCTTCACCGTCCGCGACGGCGGCGACCACGCCGCCCTCCTCAACATCTGGAACCAGTGGGTCGACAGCGACTTCTCGCCCGTCTGGGCCCGCGAGAACTTCCTCCAGCAGCGCTCCCTGACCCGCGCCCGCGACGTCCGCGACCAGCTCGCCAAGCTGTGCGAGCGCGTCGAGGTCGCGCCCTCGACCTGCGGCGCCACCAACCTCGTGCCCATCAAGCGCGCCATCACCGCCGGCTTCTTCCCCAACGCCGCCCGCCTGCAGCGCAGCGGCGACAGCTACCGCACCGTCAAGAACAACACCACCGTCTGGATCCACCCCAGCAGCGTCCTCATGGCCGTCGACCCCCCCGAAAAGACCGTCATCTACTTTGAGCTGGTCCAGACCACCAAGGAGTACATGCGGGGCGTCATCCCCATCGACGTCAAGTGGCTGGCCGAGCTGGCGCCCCATTTCCACAAGAAGAAGGACATGGACGCCCTCGAGGACAAGAAGATGCCCAAGCAGAGACTGTAGCAAGAAAAAAAAAAAGGGGGGGGGGGGGGGGGGGGGGGCAGTCTACAGAAGTCGTCATCATAGAAATGGGCAAAAAATGCACCGTATTCGTGACTGTAATGAAAAAAAAAAAATTCGTGCCGGTCATCCCGCGTGCCCATCATTTTTTTTTTTACCTTGGTCCCATCCCGTGCTTCGTTATTCAGTAGACAGCATCTCCATGTCAAGACGCTAGAGGGCTGCAACCTCATACTTTGTACGTACAAATATACACACACTGTACTCCAGATTCTACCATCGACAACGTACCCGCGCTCCCGCGACGCTGGAACACGACGTGACCATGGTGCACGCCATGTCGGGCCTCTCTTTCCACCTCTCCATGGCGCGTCAAATTCTCTTTCTATTTTTCCCCTTGCCGCGACGGACGGCACGAAACGGGATTCCCATTCCATTCTCTTTCTGTTGGTCCATTATTTCTCGACTGGGCCACCAAAAAAAAGAAACGTGCTTGGACAAAAACATACAACACCGGGTATTCGCTGGTCGTCACCGACCCAACTACTATTCCAGCGCTCGTCAGGTTATCATGGGAGATCGGACGGGATCCTGATGTCTACTGACGGCTGTGGTCGTATGTGCTAGGAAGGAGTGGTATCGCCCTTTATAAATGCCCGTCATCGTCGTTTGCCGCCCCGTTTTGCGGCTGAGCGTGGTTCCTGTGACGAGGCTCCCAAGTTGGACGTCTAGGGTAGGAAAGAGGCGAAATCAAAAGGGGTGAAGAGGGGGGGGGGGGGGGGGGGGAGAATGGCATGGAAACCATTTCATCATGTGCTGTTCGTGTTCCGTGTTGCCTTTCTTCAATTATCCAGGTGGTAATCGTCATGTCTGCGCCGCCGAGAGAGCCTCTCGAGGCGTTTGAAGAGGCGAGGTTCTAAAGACACGTCACGGGGTACACTCCACGTCCTCACCAGGCATCATGCCGCCATCGTCTTTCTTGCGAGACGCGGCTGGGACACGGCTTTCGAATAACCCTCACAATATCTGACCCCCTCTCGTGGTCCCGAGTCCTGATGACGAGGGTTAGTCTAGCCCTTCGACTCCGCGGTCCATGTCGGTCCTGCGCTATTCATCCATGCCTGAACTGTTGTGTCACGGGAACACCTTTGGCGTCGGGACGGAGAATCCAATATTTCATGGAGAGCCTGGTGTATGGACCGGGTTTTGGATCCGAAACTCCTTGGATGCGAACGGGCGGTCCACCCTCCTTGCAGCATCATACTAGCCAGTCGCATTCTTTATGTTCCGCTTCAATGCTTCACGCCGCGAATCGACCCCGGAGGCATCCATTACCGCATGGTCTTTTCTCCCCCGCACGCAGCACGCCATCTTGTCATGTCGTCATTTTATCCATGTCTGCTCTTTTTTTCCGGCAGCAAAGGCTCACGACGCCATACGAAGCTCTGTATGGCGCATCACTTCGTCCCCTGTTCAACCTCAACAGTTGCGTGAGTCATTCGTGGTGCGAAGGCATCTTGTCAAGTGCTGGAGAAGTTTCGACATGGCATTTTCGGAGTCCCATATCGTTCGCTGTCTTGCTAGTTACCAGAAATAGCCAGCCACGGAGCTTGATCCGGGAAGGGGAAACTCTCGGCTCACAAGACCATCCATCTCATCGGTACATGTCCCATTACAGTTCTGTTCGTGATACTTGGTCTTGGAGGACTTGGGCATCTCTTGAGCTAGTGCAGAGAAATCCATCGAGTTTTCGACGTCCCCCCTTGCCCAGTAATGTACTGGTTCATCCATGCCAAGCTGCATATGTATTGTACCACGTGGTCCTTTTCGCTGCCATGATGCACAAAAGGCGCGTCAAACACGCGTCTGATCCTAGTTGACAGACAGGGAGGGACTTGCTCGCCCTAGAAACCCGAATTGGAAATGCAGGATGGCGCCGGGTCGTGATATAGTCAGTTTGAGAAGATAAACGCAATCTTTCGTTCCCAGAATCCAGGACGGCGGGCGTAGGCATTGTGTTCCTGTGCGGGCACAATGCGGGTCGTGGCCGGCATCAGGCCACAACGCAACTTCTGCCGGGCACGGAATCCAAGAAAGTGATGTAGGCAATGGAGCGTCACACAGCACGACCCATTAGAGCAACAACCACGTGGCATACGCTACCCCGGGTGCTGGACACGTCTCCCCGGTCCCGACGCCGCCGACCGACAGTATAGGATGGACGAGCGGGCCAAGACGGAAGAGGACGATAAATTGCAAAATGGATAGCGATATGGACCAGTCAGGGATTTCGATCCACCTCCGCTTATGCCAACGACGAGACCAGACGCATCGATAGACAAGTCTCGCAGCATGTAGTGCCCTGTAAGGCCCCGTAGATGACATCGGGTTTGACGACCTCCTCCCAGACTTTCGCTCGAGTCCGGATGACGCTTTTGCCAAAAACATCTCGCCACCCGTCCCTCCGCCGCAGCCGGAAAGATATGCACGACGGAACGGCATCGACATACATATGCGAGAAGCCTCGGCAGGAACGTGTGTTCGTCTCGTCTGCCCGGGCTGCACAGGAACCGGTGCCGGAGTCCTGGGTGGAGTAATGCAACGCTCAATCATATGTACATATACATGTATGTATGTATGTATGTACATACATATTTATCCTGGTTGGTTGCCGTCGTCTAGGCGAGCTATAATGCCCAATACGAGGGGCGAGTCCAAATGCCACCTTAACCGTTCCCCTTTGCCTGTCCTATAATAGAATGAGTCATATAATATTCATGTCAAGGGAAGATGACAACAGCTCAGAAAGCTGGGAGCGAGCTGGACCCTTTGATATCGTGGAACTGCGCGGTGCCACTCATCACGGCTAAAAAGGAGAACCAAGAGAAGAAGGAAAAAAAGAAAATAAAAGAGGAAATACGGTTTGTGCCCAAGGATGGTGTAGGTAGGTAGGGCCGCGGTGCGTCGACGGGCGACGCCCGACCGTGCAATCAATAATAAGGGGGGAAATTAAAAAACTATATAAGTAAATAACAATAATAAAATAGAAAAAAGAAATCCCCTAAAATAAATCTTATATTAAGAATTTTATATAAAGAATAATAATAAAAGACTTATTAAAAATTAAGTAGAAAGAAAATATAAAAAAAAGGCCTTAAGAGGCTTCCATGAACAACGTCTGTCTCCAGGCCTCCCTCGGCTTCGGCAAGAGATTCTGTCTTGTGGAGATGCTGATCCATCACGGGAACAGCAAATAATGCATTTACGCGGCTCTTGGAAGGGCTATATGCCCGTCTCTCGTCCCAATTGCCGTTCCTGCCGATCACGGCTTTGGGCACCGAAGGTGCACCGTGCCGGGTCGCCTCGCGTCGCATCCGAGTCCCTTCCTCTTTGCCTCGATGAAACCACGCACGGCCGGTTCGGTTTCTGCGGCGACCTTGGCACGGACTCCTATATGTACATACCTATATAAAAGATTTCAAGCCTAGACGATCCTTGAGCGTTGGGATTTTGCACCGTGTATAATTGTTCTTCGTTGCCGGTTGCCGCACGCATGTGCGGGCAAGTGTCCATGTACGGATGTATGTACATATTTATGTTTATAGGAGGCGCCGTCCACGAATGGGTCAACACGTGCGTGTGAAGATTTTGCCATGTGCCGACCAATGCTAGCCTGAGACAGTGGTCTCGTCCTTGACGAACTTGTCCAACTACATATGGTCCGGGGCGATGGAAGAGCCTTGTTTGCACACCCGAAGCAATCGCAAGATGCATACATAAAGTTATGTATGTAAGTAGATAGTTACATACTTGTTATGTTGCATGTATGGACTTTTAAATGAAAAGGGTTTGTCGAGTCCCGATGGGGAAGCCGCTTCCCTCGCTTACGGGGATTTGCTCATTTTCCGCACTGCAGCAGGCAATTCACGGCTTTTTACTTGACCGAGACGCGGTCGCCTGAGATGTGTCGGCTCGGAGACGGAAAAAGAGAAAAAGAGACAAAGACAAAAAAAAGAAGAAAAAGAAGAGGGGCATAAGGGTTTTTATTCGTCCGTCATGCATGTCAGAACCAACGTGTCTGGCAGCTTGTCAGCGTCCCTGCAGAGACGAGCTGTAGCAAGAAAGACGGGGACTTGTTGTCGATACATACATACATATTATGATACATACTATGTATGTCCATATGTATGTACACCGCAAAGTCTGCAATTTGCATCCGCATCTGAATCTGCATCCGCATCTGCATCTGTATGCGCTTTGCATTCGCATTGACCTCCTTGTTTCGTACAACACGTCATGGCGATGCATCATCAATGCAAGAGAAGAAAGGCCTGCCGTCTCGAAGGAGCAAGAGCGAAATGACTCCCATGGAAGCAGATGCTTCCCGTATCTCCCCTTGCATCGGACACAATGACGAGCACGATGCGCCCGAGCCTCCGTCTCGGCCATCTGGCCACGGATGGGGCATGGAAAATGTGAAATTGCATTTTCCGAAATGCACGGGAGAAGCCGACGTCCGAAGGCGGCACGTTAGCTTCGTGGATACCCGTCGGGGAGTCTCCCCCGCTTGTCAAATTCGTCTTGTTCGTGGGTCCTTGTAGGGATCACCTTGGACAGAAAGGGAACCAGACGGGCGACTGGAATGTTGGGATCCTGGGATCCTGGGATCCTGGTATCGTCCGTGGTGTTGCATCCTCGTCACGGCGGAGGAAGGAATGGCCCCAAGCGCGGATGTGGGGTATGAGTGTGGGTGCCCCTTGCAAGGAGAAGAAAGAAACGGAAAGGGAAAAATAAATAGGGAAACAATAAAAAGGGAAATGAGAGGGAAGATGAGAGGGAAAATAAGAGGGAGAGAAAGGGGGGGGTTGGGGGTTGTAAAAGAGGGAGGGAAAGAGGGAGAAAAAGAGAGAAAAAAGAGAGAGAAAAGAGAGGAAGAGAGAGAGAGAGAGAGAACAGGAGACGAGGCAGACAAGCCACGGTGGCCCCTGGACCGAGCCGCACCGTCAACTCAGAGCGGGCTCAACCATCAGGGCTGTCGCGCCGCGTCGTGTGTGCATCAAGTGCTAGTGCTTGCTTACTGCCGTCTGTCAGCGCCAGAGTCCCAGTCCCTCCCGTGCCGCGCACGCATCGCGCTCGAATGCAGATCAGGTGCATTTGGTAACATGCCGACCGGGCGCCAGGCACAAAACGGGCGAGTAGTGCATATTCTGCGAGAGACCGTGGTGGCGCAGTTGGAACTTGGCAGGCCTTCATTTCACGCCGGCCACGAGGTCAGCAATCATCAGCCTTGAGCATTCCGCACTCGGCACTCTGCACTCGGCGTTCCGCATTCGCATTCGCATTCGCATTCAAATCAGGGAGGGAAGGTGCATGTGTGTAATAGCAGCATTTGCATACCAAGTAGGTACCTACCTACTGGGTAAGTACCTGCTAAGTAGGTCGGTAGGCAAGTACCTACTGCCCGGTCTGGTCTGGTGGCGCCTGCCACTTCGGCCCACGGCAATTGGACGCGACTGCCTCGTGAGTCTTGCGAGTCTTGAATCGCTGGCCAAGCGGCTTTTCCCCTCCGTGATTGGCTGCTCTTCGCAGCTCTGCGCCGCATCGTGCGAGTCAGGTCATCTCTCCGTCGATGCTTGATGCTCGATATCTGGAGCCTCGATGCCTCGCTGCCTCAATGCCCCGACGCTTCCATGTCTCGGCGCCTCCATGTGTCGATCCATGATGCCTGCAAGTCTGGCCAATCTCTGTCCTTTGCCCGCATCTGCTCGCATCCGCTCGCATCTGCCGGGATGCGACTGCCCTACAGGGACTCGCGCGACGTCTCGGTTCGTCCGGTCAGCGGCCTAATTTTGTCCAACGCTGGCGCCACGGGCCCAAGGGAACTTCATTGCCCCAGACCGTAGGCCCAGACCAGACATGTTTACCACATACATAACCAACTCTGCCTGCATACCTCATACATACATGTCACGTACGTTTGTCTCGTCGAGCAAAAGTTGCATGTGGCTGTTTCACGAATCTCGCCAATCTGAACACGCTAGCAACACCTTGCTGGATGCCCGCAAAAACCCGCTGTTATTACAAGTGACAAAATCTGGCTCCGTCATCCTTGACCGTCTGTCTATTTCTAGCTCGAAGCACGCACACTCGGCTTTGCTCATTTCCATCTTTGTCTTGGGCTGTTTCCGTTCTCTGACGGACAGAATTATAGCCAACCTCAGCTTCCGCCTCACACATCAACATGGCACTGCTCTCGGACAAAAACCACGACTTCTTGTCAGCCTTGACCCTGAGTAGCAGCAAGATTGACTTGTCGCTGCCCTTTGAGGATGAGTTTCACAGCTGCCTTCCTACACGAGAGCGCGATTGTCAACACGACTGCGGCTACGGGTTCGAAGCTGTGAGCGCGTTGCAGGACCGCGGCATACAGGACGCGGAGACGACCGAGCTCCGCCTGGCAGAACAGACAGCACCTTGCTCCGCCTCAAGCAGCGTCGATACGCCCTTGATCAGCAAGCGTGGTCATGGTACCACTTCGTCAGTCTCGTGGAAGGAGAGGGGCATTGGCAACCACCACAATCTCGACGACTACCACAGAGGCCTTCTACAAGTCACCGGCACAGATGACAGGTTCTTTCGTCCGTCCTTTCGTCGTCAGAATTCAGAGGAAACACAACATCACCATCAACAACAACAACAACAACAACAACAACAACAACAACAACGGCGCTTCCAAAGGCCTCAAAGAAAGCCAGCCCTCCACGTCTGCACGACATTTAGACCGAAAGCGCGTCCCGACAACGTGGTTCGTCCCAACAATCGACACATTCCCCAGTCGGCGTTCAACCGTGAAAGCTTTTGGATCGATGGCGATGAAGGCGTCACCCCTCGTGTAACTCTCACAAGATATGATCTTCGTGCCGACGAAAAGGACATTTACGCCTGGAAGGGAAACCACACATACAAGCGGAACGCTCTTTATATCGCCCCTAATTTCTGAGGTCTGCATGAACGTGTTATGACCATGTATCCACGTGACAGCACGTTGCATTTTGGTCCCGGTAGGATGGGAGAGGAGGGAGCATGCGAATCCAAGATGGAGAATGGCTACCGCGGCTCTTGCCAGAGAGAGACGGAACCGGTCGTGTCTTTTTCATTTGTACGAATTTATTAGTGTCTTAGCGTCTTGAGCGTTTTGTAAACAAGTTTTCGTTGTCATGGATGCCTGTTCAGTGTTGAGTAAAGATATGTAACCTCGACTGTAACAAGTGCATGTCGTGTTAGAGACGTGAACCTAAAGGCTCAATCCACCCGAGTTTTAAGTTTAAGCAGCGAGTTGAGCACATGGGATGCGCGGGACGGGACCAGACCATTTCTGTGAGCACATGCACATGAGAGGTCGTACTTGGGGGTGCACGCCCATGAAATATGGAGATGCCCATTGCATGCCTATCTTCTTGGTGCAGTAATCTCGGTCACGAAGCCAGCCAGGGAGTCGGCGCGTGGGCAGTCGGACTAATCGTCGGTCCGCCCCTTCCGAGGGCCATGGAATCCCTAGCCCTGACTTCACTTAGCGTCTTCGCCAAGCTTACCACCCTGTTATCCAGCCCTTTCCCACCTTTTCCTAGCTTCCCCATCCTTTCTAGCCTCCCCCCCTTCTTTAGCTTCATCGGTTCCTCGTCAACCCTCTTGTTCACCGCCCTAGCGTCCCTCCCCAGCGAGCCGCGGCCCAGAACTCCCGCCGTCGATGCGTCTTACCGCATGGGCACATCCGACAACCCTTTAAAGTCGACCACGCACACTCTTCCAACCCCAATGACTGCCAATCCGTCGAGACTTCGCGTAACTCCCGCCGAAAAAAAAAAAACCATCACTCTGGCGTGGTTCGAGAAACATGCACGCGTTGAGCGCTGTGACCTTCTCGGAGTTGTTGATGATAAAATTTACCTAGGAAATATTCTGGGGAGCCTTCTTGATTGACACGATTCACGCAGGTGGTCGCAAAAAACAACATGCCTTTCCATGTCACTCGGATTCGCGGCGAGGGGGCTCACACGGGCACGGCGATATTTGGATATCGATTGGTGAATGGCCTGGTTTTCTGCCGACATGCCATTTCTGACTGCCTTTTTTTTACCTGTTTTCTTTTAAACGGGCAGGCAAAGAAAAAGAAAGAGAAGAGGAAGAAAAAAAAACAGCTGGCAATAACGTTACATCCGGGCAAAATGTCGAGCCTTCTCGTCAGAAAACCAGACCGTCCGCCAGTCAATATCTCGATATCGTTGTGCCCTCGCAAGTTCTTTTACTTCGTGCTCCGGAGGTATAGCAGGTCTGTTTCTGTTGCCACTTCCGTGGGTATATTAATCAAAGAAGTGGGAAAGGGTTGCTAGGGAAATTTTATTATCAACAGCGTCGAGAAGGTCACAGTGCTCAACCCGTGGGTTCTCTTGGATCATCAATCTTCTCTTTGTTGGATGTTCGCCATGACGAGCCCTGCAGGTCAGCCGTTGGGATGTCTTGCGTTCGCCGAAGCGGGCGACGGGACGTTCGTCTTGGGCCCAAGGGGTGAGATGGTGTTTGAGAAGGCGTGCTGACGAGGTCAGGCTACACGTACATGCAATGTATACATAAATACCACGTGCGCGAAATGAACCAGAAGCTCGCCTTTGCGATCCTCCATTCCCGCTCTGTCATGTCTTTACTTCCCACGAACCTGAGCCAGAAAGATTTCACTAGAAAGGCGGTAATTCAGATACGATGCCCCGACCCGCGTATCCACTGCCGAATGGGATATCTCCTACATCCAAAATGGTCGCCGCCATGAATCCTGGCCCGGCCGTGTTTGTGCCTCAACACGCAGTCCTCTATACCTTAACCTATGAAATCAACCATCATCTCCATGATGGAATCAGCATCCCAATTGTCTGTCTGAGCCCATCTTCGTCCCGATCCCAGCTTGTGACAAGTCCTACCCGCAAGCCAGCAGCGCCAAGGCAGTTGCTAGTGCGCCGCAGCCCTCCCACAAAGCCAACTTGTGCTGCCCGAGACCCCAAAACACCGCCGTCGTCAGACCTCTCATGGGGACTGTTGCCACGAAGAAGAGCCGGCTCTCCTGGTATGCTGCAAGAGGGTAGTAGATGCCCATGGCAATGGCGGCGAGGGAGTTTCCGACATCGGCGACTTGGCATGTGGTGGACGTGCGGTGAAGGGAACGCGCAAGATTGACTGCGCCTGCGAGAAGGCATGTGAGCCCGAAGCCGTAGATGGTGAGAGCGGCTGGACTGGGGCTCATGGACTCAGAGTGTCGCAGAGGCCAGGATTGTCAAACAAGGTCTGGTATGAGAGTCCGGCGTGGCTCTATGTACGTAGCTAATTTCCTGGGGTTCCAGCAAATCTCAGGTCTAACGAAGCTAGCGTCAGGTCCAGAGTAGAGTAAAGCCTACTTAATTAGGTAGATAGTATAAAGAAGTATAGTATTAAAAATTACTAGCTTTAAAGGGCTTAAAGGAACTTTAAAGGGCTTTTAAAAGGCTTTTAAAGGGCTTTAAAGGGTATAAACTATAGATATACTTAATATATATATAGTATTTACCTACTAAATTTACTAACTTTAAAAAGCTTTTAAAGGGCTTTAAAGGGTATAAACTATAGATATACTTAATATATATATAGTATTTATCTACTAAATTCACTAGCTTTAAAGGGCTTTAAAGGGTATTAAAGGCTATAGAGATATATAGTATAAAACGATTTTTTATATACTATACAACTTTTAATTCTGCTGCCTTTTTGCTCCGCTCTAGACCTAACGCTAGCTTTGCTGGACTTGAGATTTGCTGTGTGCCCGGGAAGGGGCACTGAAAGCTTAGTGCCTGGTGACCGAGCTGGTCAACTAGTCTGGACCCGATTAGGGCACACAGCAAATCTTTAAAGCTAGTAAATTTAATAAATAAATATTATATATATACTAAATATATCTATAGTTTATACCTTTTAAAGCCCTTTAAAAGCTTTTTAAAAGCCCCTTAAAGTTCCTTTAAGCCCTTTAAAGCTAGTAATTTTTAATACTATACTTCCCTATACTACCTACTTAATTAAGTAGGCTTTGCTCTACTCTAGACCTAACGCCAGCTTCGTTAGACCTGAGATTTGCTGGAACCCCACCCGATTGTTGGCCCCGTTTGTTCTGCGGAAGCGACGATGACGCTAAACTCGATTGCGTTTCGTGTAGGGACACCGTGGACGCAGGGACGAAGAGGGTCCACGTGACGCGACTTCATCTTGCTTCTTGACTCTCTGCGAGCCGGACACGGCAGACTCGTCGAGGCAAGGCAAAGCAGTGCTACACAGAGACGATGAGGTATCCAAGTACCGCGCATGCATTGTCCTCGCGCTTCTCAAGGGATCATCGGTGACCATACATCGGGCAGGTGCTTGTGTCACGCTTGCTTTTCCTGTCCAGCCGCACCTTCCCTGGTGTCGCACGGCAAAAAGCCAACATTTCAAACAGAGAAAATGCCAAGGCGTCGCCGCTGACGTCACCATTCGGAGCGGCACTCTGGCGGCCGCATGCAGCTGCCTGGAAATGCTGCCTGGAAATGCCGTCATCATTTCGCATCTCGATCCACCAGACGCTTTCCCAGCTTTGCATTGTTTTGCAGTTGAGAGGCAAATGCCCTTGTGCCTTCTGGATCCCGTTTCTCAACATTGAGAGTACAAAGCGCCATCTGGCCGTATCCTTCGTCGTCGCTCACCTTGCCTCGCCAGTCAAGCTCTTTGGCGTGCTCAGATCCCATTTCGCCCGCGCACTTTGTTCCCACCTCACCTTCGTCTTACCGTCTCACTGCCCCCTTGAGATCTTGGCCGCAACTCACCATCACCATGTATCCGTCAAGACAATTTGGTAGTCGCCTGGTCGCCTGCCGCTCGTCGCCGCGATGCGTCACCCGCCAAATCCCTCGTCCGCAATCTCGCCATCAGTCCACCTCGACACTGGGCGGCGGACACTGGAGCACGTCGCACATGGCGGTCGGCGTGGTTGGAGGCGTGGTCGGAACGGCCGTGGCCTACGGAATTTACTCATTCACCCCAGCTGGACGCGCAGCGTCCAAGATCAACAAGGCTGCCATAGAGGCCAACAAGACTTACCAAGCAGCCGTCGTGAAGCTGCAGAGCAGCAAGCCCAGCGCCGATCAAGCCGTCAACTCTATCAAACAGTTCTGCTACACATATGCAGTCTGGGTGCCGGGCGGCAAGGGCTACGTGGACGCCGTCTTTGCCGACTGGGACGCGGTTCGTGACAAACACCAGGAGGAAGCGGATAAGATTATCAACGACGCATACAGCCAACTCAAGGAGATTTCCAAATCTGGTCTCAGCATGCAGACCGCCTCAAGGGCCTATGATGTCCTGGGTGACGTGTCCAAGAAGATTGCCAGCCTTGGAAGCGAGGCCATATCCGACATAATCGACAATCATCCTGCGGCCAAGGAGAAATTTGGCCCAGGTATCGAGAAGCTGCAGTCAATGGCCAAGAACTACGGCCCCGACGTGAAGAAGCAGGTTGATCAGACATGGGGCCAGGTCAAGGACATTCTTGCTGGCGGAGTTTCCGCCTCCAACCTTGACAAGGCACGCAGGCTGATTGAGGAGAAGGTGCAGGAGATTAGCCGCTATGGGGATGAGGCGTGGAATAAGGGTCTCGAAGCAGCCAAGCCGTACTTGGACAAGAATCCCAAGATCAAGGAGCTCATCGAGACGAATGCGGACTCGTTGAAGCAATCCAATTTCGTAGAGCTGTTTCAAAAGGTGCGCTCCGGTAACGCAGACGACTTGCAAACGTACATTCAAGACACGGTGGAAAAGGCCAAGAAGAGGGCATCGGACACCAGCGGCAGCCTGGGCCTCGATAAATATCTGAACATGGTGCCTCAGGGCGGCGACATCTTGGAGAAGCTCCACCACATTGGCCAGATTGCGGACAAGCACAAGGAGGAGGGCGAGAAGCTGTTCAAGGAGACGTTGGACGAGATGATGAAGATTTTGGAGAAGCAGTCTGCCAAGGGAAAGGATATTGTCGAAAAGGCCAAAAAGGAGGTCAAGTAGATGTGAGGGTTTTTTTTTTGTTGTTGTTGATTTGGCTCTGTGAGAATTGCGCGCATATTTGAGCCTGCCGTGTATAATAAATAAATGGCGACTTCCACTCCTGCTGTCTGATGAACTTGTCACGAACAAAGACGTGCCCAATCTGGGGTATCTCGGGATGTATTGAAACGGGTCGTGGGCCCGTGTGCAATTCCCGTTTTCTTTTTTTTTTTAAAAAAAAAGGATGTGACCACTTCGCATGAATGAGTGCTGTTAGGTGCCCCTACTGCAACAGATTCTCGTGGAACACGTGCCTGGTGTTGTTGCTCTCGGATGTCGGTCTGGGATGTCGGTCTGGCACAGGAAGACTTAGAAAAAAACTATAATCGTCATCATCTCCATCAAGAAGCCAAAAACCCGCAGCTGGACGCCAAGCCCCAGATGCAGCCGTGGACAAGAACATGCACGCTATGTATTACCCGTAGACCTTTCCACTAAGTAGGTCTACGGGTATGCATTGTTTCATGAATTGATTCTATTTTTATTTTTTAACTTCTTCCTGCTTCCCACTCTGCACCAATCCGTTCAAGGCGGTCGCCCAGGCCAAAGGCGGTCAAGACCACTTGGCACTCGTCGGCCGGCCCCACATCATCGGATTCGGGTTAAACTCGGTCAGTCCAGGACAAACACGCCTTTGGCAACCGGAGCACGGCGACGAGCTTCCATGACTTCATGGCCAGTTTTCCCGTTTTTTTCACACACACGTCATCCATGGACCACTCCTCCCAAAGCGGCCCCGATTCGCAGGGCGACGGGCCCATGTCGGCGGCCGGCAACGTCTCCCTGGCGCGCAACGACGGCAAGAAGCACCTGCTCCTCGCGGCGAGCGGCTCCGTGGCCACCATCAAGATGGCCAACATCATCCGCGGACTGGCCCACCACGGCGACATCTCGATCCGGCTCGTGCTCACGTCGTCGGCCGAGCACTTCCTCGGGGGCCAGGCGGGCGAGCAGCCGTCGCTGGCCGAGATGCGGCGCCTGCCCAACGTGGACGGGCTGTACACCGACGCGGCCGAGTGGACGCGGCCGTGGACGCGCGGCGCGCCCATCCTGCACATTGAGCTGCGGCGGTGGGCGCACCTGCTCATGATTGTGCCGCTGAGCGCCAACACCATGGCCAAGATGGTGGCGGGCATGTGCGACAACCTGCTGCTGAGCGTGGTGCGGGCGTGGGACCACGACGGGTCCGTCGACGGCACGAGGAAGAGCATCGTCGTGGCGCCGGCCATGAACACGGCCATGTGGAGGAATCCCGTCACGGCCAAGCACATCAAGACTCTGGAGGAGGACTGGGGTGGCGAGGACGGGTGGGTCGAGGTCTTGCGGCCCGTGGCCAAGACGCTTGCGTGTCGTGATGTCGGCGAGGGAGCCATGGTCGAGTGGCAGGAGATTGTGCGGGTGGCCGAGGAGAGACTCGGGCTGCGGGAGACGAGGCCCGCGTTGAGGGCGTGAGGCGGCGGGACGAATGGCGAGGAGGCTGGCGTGGATGGACGATACGATATCGCGTGATGGGAGTTTGTGGAAAGGAGAGCAGGGGCAGACGATGAAAAGGAGGCGGGGGAGGAGGGCATCATGAAGAGCATCGTTTGGTTGGTCTCTCCTCTCGTGTCTGGGCGGTGTCGGTCCGCCAGCCGGTGACGAGTGACGATGGGATGGCTGCCGTCTGATGACAGCTGCCGGGCAGGTGCGCACAGAGCCTTGATGTGTCGGGGACGAGTCCCGCCAGCTGTAAAGGCCGTCGCGCTCTCAACACTCATATCGCGAGCCCGTCCTTTTATGTTGGATTTTCAATCCGCTTCCCGCTTCCCGCTTCCCACCACACGCTTCCGCACTCCATCACGGCACCCATCACCCAGCACCCATCAGCCGTCATGCCTTGTCCTCCGAGCCGCGACGTCCCCGAGGCGTCCTCCTCCACCGCCGCTGAAAAGGCATTCTCCAGTCTGCGAGCCCGCCTTCGCAGCGAGGACATCCCCCCGTCCCAAGAACCCTCCGCCCCGACCAACAGCCGCGAGAACCGTGTGTACGCAAAGCTCCAAGCCATCTTTTCTCAGGACCTCGCCGCCCACGCCGACTCGAGCACCCATCAGGCGGCCACCGACCTAGCAGGTACCTGATCCTCCCCTGCCTTCTGCATCCTCCTCTCCCTCTCCGTCCCCCTTTCTGGGACATCCGCTCATCATCATCTCACGGTGCTCCCGCAGAAACATTCGCCCTCTACGGCCAAGAAGTCTACAACCTCTCCCTCCAAACGGTCCAGGCCGCCCACGAAGCCACCTCGGCCAAGATCTCCGCCTTCCACGCCCAGGCAGCGAGCACATCCGCCCACGCGACGCAACTGTACAACAACATCTCGTATCCCGTCTCCGCAACGCTCTGCCGGTCCGAGACGTTTCCCAGTGCGAGCCTGGGACGACACATCCGCGCGCTGCACAAACGGCTGTCGGCCGTCGAGGCCGAGTTGGGCACGTTAAACGAGGAGTGGGAACGGTGCGTGGGCGAGGAGACGCTGATCCTGTCGGAGAGGGCCGATGCCGTCGGAGGGGGTGAGGACAGCAGGGCGGCCGGGAAGAAGATGGAGGAGCTGGTGGCGAGGGTCGACGATATTGTGCGGAGGAGAGGGGAGGAGATTGACGAGCTGAATGAGGTAGGTGGCGTGTTTTGTTTGCTGTCGTTTTCTTCTCTTTCCGCTCCGTCTTTTTTACTTGGGGAGAGTGGGACGGCAACTCTACGGTTGATGTGCCGTGTGCTGACTGAGCAAGGAATATCGAGGTTTGCTCTGGGCAGAGTCGAACCGGATGATGCGGGCCATGATGGCGGATTGAAAGGCTGGCGGGGATGGAAAGGGGTTTCGGTGAAGGAGTCACGGCGTCCGTCTTCTGGTGTCACCGTAGTTTATTGCTGGTGGCCAAGCAGAGCGTCTAAGGGGCATAAAATACAAGGCAAGAAAAGGGTCTCTGGTGTCACCACAGTCTATTGCTGGTGGCCAAGCAGAGCGTCAAAGGGGAATCAAATACAAGGCAAGTAAAACGCAAACACGTCCTACTTATACAACGCATGTCCATCCCTCTAAACATGGAAGCCACAAAGGACCCATTTGTCTCCAACCTCTGTGACGATGCGCGCCGGAGGAAGATGCCGCTGCGAGATTCGCCACCAACGACAGATTGTCCCCCCCCCCCCCCTGTGCATGCGGCTCTCTTCGTTGGTGCCTCCTCGTCTCTTTCCTCGCATGTCCTCTTGTATTGTCTTGGTTTGCTCCATTCCTTGGTCTTTTTTTTTTAATATTTTTTTAATATTTTTTTTAATATTTTTTTTCTTTACATTTGTTTTTTTCTTCTTTTTCTATTTCTTTTTCCTCTTTTCTCCCCCTTTCCATTTTCAATACACAGGAATCCAGACGGACATGCCTAGGGCGCCTTCTCGGGAACCACCACACCCCATTCGTGCTCCACCCGGCCGTACATGATGTCGCCGATCCATTCCTTGACGCGGCCCGTCACTGGGCCGGGCTGACCGTCGGGGCCCGTGGGGATGTTGATGTTCTGACCGCGGTGGTGGATCTGCGAGACGGGGCAGATGAAGTACTTTTTTGGGGGGCGTCAGCCAGGAAAGAAGGAAAGGGAAGAGAAGAAAAGAAGGAAGCAAGGGAGGAAAGAAGGAAGCAAAGGAGGAAAGAAGGGAGAGGGAAAAAAAAAAAAAAAACGTACAGCAGTGCCGGCGGCAAAGGCCTCGAGGATACGTCCGTCGGCATCGGCAGCGAGCACCTCGTCCATGGTGTACCTCCGCTCCGTGACCTCCCAGCCTTCGCGGACCAACCGGCGACGCATGAGATCGAGGCAGCTCCGTCGTGTGACGCCATCGAGGATGAGGCCTCCCTCGAGAGGCGCAGTGAGGACCTCGGGAAGGCCATCTCCGGGACGGCGCCAGAGGAGGAAGAAGTTGGAGGCGCCGGCCTCGGTGCACTCCCCGCGGGCCCCGTACAGCCACAAGATCTGGTGGAAGCCCCCCCTCCGGGCGTCGCGGGTGGCGGCGAGGGAAGGCCCGTAGTTGGCGCCGAGCTTGGCGTGGCCGAAGCCGCCGACCCAGGCGCGGACGGTATCATCGGGGGAGGTGCACAGGCGCATGCCGCCGGGGGGCGCGTCCATGGGCGGCATGAAGGTGAGGATGACGTAGAGGAGGGCCTCGCGGGGCGCCTGGACGCCGAGCTGGGACTGGGTGCCGATGAGGGTCGGGCGGAGGTAGAGGAATGC
>SRPY01000295.1:0-36561 GCA_018360145.1 Claviceps africana | reverse complement strand
CTTTTTTTTTTTTTTTTTTTTTTTTTTGCGGCCGCCTGGGGGCTTTATCCGTTGTGTGAGTGTTTTGGTCTCACGCGGGGGAAGGCGGTCTGGCCTTTTTCTTTTCCTTGGTCAAGACGGCGGGGACATGTACCAGCAGAGCGTGACGAGGAAAAAACGCGTCGTGATGCGTTGCCGCGAGGAGCATCAAAGCGTTGCCCGGTATACTATTCCTCCAAACGGCCCGCGAGCCCGTCATCCCCCCCCCCCCCAAAAAGCCAAACACGATGAACCAGAAATCCACGCGACGGGTCCTTCCCCTCTTTCCCTGGCCGTCGCCGACTCTGCGCACCCCGTTAGAGAACAACAACAAGAAGAAAAAAGAGATAGAGAGTGCGTGACCCCCCCCCCCTCCCCCCGGTCGGCAGGGCCCGCAGCAAGGGGGAGGGCGCCACTCGCACGAGATTACAAACCCAGGGCCTCCGGTCCACGTTCTTTTCCCAAGCATCGTGACTGTGAGTTTGGGCCATGGTCGTCGACTTGCGCTTTTGGGCCGGCCTTGGGCGGTATTGGCCGGTTTCGTGGCCGGTGGGGTCGAGGTGCGAAAAGGGCAACTAAAAAAAATAAAAATAAAAATAAAAAAAAAAAGGAAGAAAAAGAAAAGAAAGCGCGCCTCCTTCCCGAAAAAGAGTCGGGGCGGGAGAGGCACACATGCATACATACATACATGCTACATACATGCACACTTGATACATACTTCATACATGCAGTACTTGTGTAGGCGGCGCCGTCTCTGCGGCTCGCTGGCTCTGCCTATCCGTTGACGGAACCCTTTTGTAAAACCAAGGACAAAGTCCATCCCAAGTAAAAGTCGTCCGTGCCAATCGTCACTCAACACTCACGCCCATTCAAAAGAAGAACAAACCCAAAAATAAAAAATAAAAGAAAATAAAAAACGCCAAGCAATTTCAGCTAGATTACTAAAAAAATATTGTCGTCGTGGAAAACTGCGTCATGGCTTCTTGGAACAAGGAGAAAACCCGCCCCTCCAAAAAAACGCCCTCAAAACGAGTACCTAAACGCGCAGCAGCGGATTATTGAACGCATAGCAGCAACTAAGCCAAAAGCGGAATGGATCCCCCCTAATTACCCACAATCGCAGCCTTCACCAATTACAGCCTTTATTATTACAGCCTTTAACAATCGCGGCCTTCATCAATCGCGGCCTTCATCAATCACGGCCTTCATTAGTTGTAGCCTTAAAGGGCATATTAGATACCCCCTAATAGGGGGCTTTTAATGAATTCTGTTTTATATAGCCTAAGAAATTATAACGCAGCGTGGCAGCGTGGCATACACAGCGAGGCACGCGCGTTGTTGCTGCTGTGCGTTCAATAATCCGCTGCTGTGCGTTTAGGTACTCCTCAAAACAGCCCCTCCAAGAACAACCCCTGCAAAGCAACCCGGCCTTTTATCCCTTGTTCCCTGCTCTTAACCGTCAAGAATATATAGCACATCGCTCAAGGACTCCATAATGCGCCTGTAAAATTGTTGAATTTCCAGCTCCAAAGTTCCCTTTGTCATAGAACACGTGGACGTGGCCCAGTAACCGATCGTCATTTCGGCATCCCTGCCCTTGCGGCGCCTTCTTTTGTCAACGTGGAGTATCCTCGCCCATCCTAGTTGAACCTCTAGCTAGACTCGACTTTCCACATTCCCCTGCACGGTCGGCATGTGGGGGGAGGGGGGGGAGAACGGCGGCGGCGGCCTGCACCGCATCGAGCATTCTGGTCACTAACAAACCCTCCCCAGCTAATTCGACCCGAGCAAGCTCGAAATCAGCAGGTCCGACCCATGTACCTCAGCACGGGACGTGAGACGGAGCTGCGCTATGCAGAAAAACAAAACGAGATAAGAAAAAAGACCAAGAGCAGAAAAAAAAGGAACTGAGAAAGGCAAAGCGCTTGGTAGTAAGGAATAGGAACCCGAAAGGAAACCAGACATGAGTATAAGGACATCTCTATCGTACAAAAAAGGCTAGTGGTGAAGGAACAAGAAGAAGAAGAAGAAGAAGAAGAAGAAGAAAGAAAGAAAGAAGAAATAGAGGGAAAATATTAGAGAGAAATAAATAGAGAGGAAAAAAAATAAAATAAAGAAAAGAAAAGGCGTCCCGATTCGAATAGCCGAATGGTTCGTAGCCAACCTAGAATTCGCAAGGCAGTAAGCACCAAGTCGAGGCGCTATTTTTTTGTCTTGGGGGCAAATAGTAGTATCTCCACACAACTTCTCCAGCACCCGGCTTCTTTTTCTTGGCCATCGGAGCCTCGTTGAATAACTTGTCATTTCAGACCCCTCTTTTCCTCCCCTGTTCCCCTCTAACTGCCCTTTCGTTGTTTGCACTTGTCGTGTAACAAGTGTCCATTTCTTGCCGTAGTTCGGGTGAATTCCGCTCCGCAATTGGGACATGTTGCTTTGGTTGCTTGACCCGACTTCTCGCGTTGGTGTCGAAGCAGATTGCTGAATGTGGAAAATTGTCGGCCGTTGCAGCCGTGATCCCAGCAACGAGGTTTCGGCCTGCTCTGCACTACTCTGACGTGGCTACCCTCCTGGCTGCTGCCGGTGCTGCCAACTGGCGCACCCGATGATACTGGAGCGTAGACGAGGTTGCTGTCATGCGAAATGGGCAACGGCAAGTTCCGTCCATGGTGGTGTGAACTGTACGAGGAGGGCGGAGCGTGATTTGTTTCCGCATATCTGTAGTCGGTCGGCCCAGAGTAGAGACTGGGATACTCCATCGACATGGAGTAGGACGAAGGTCTAATCTTTTTGTTAACGCTTTTTTTTGTGTTTCCCGCCTGCGGTGCAAGTCACTTGGAGTCGCCGACTTACATTGATTGCTGGAAAGGTGCCGAGGTGAACATGTGTGAATTCTGTGATGCTTCTTGCATGGAAGGATTGTAAGGAGGCATGTATGCCTGGCCCTGCAGGCTCGGGCCGGAACCTGGCAAGAGAGACATGGTGGGGGACGTTGTCGAGTAGAGGGGAAGCGGGATCGCGCCAGGAGCCTCGTTCAGAGACATGGGAGGTGGCGAGGTTGTGTAGGATGAACTCTCGGCACGTCTCATTCTCGCTGCCAGTTTGGTCTCGCGCCGCGACCTTTCTCTATATTGGTTCATGGCCTGTTGCTCGGGAGTCATCGAGCCGCGAGGCGGGCTGGATGCCATAGATCTTGCTTCACTGGGGGGAGGTGTCAAGCTTGCCTCGGAACCGCCGCTTAACAATGAGTTGAGATCTGCTCCGAGAACGCTGCTATTTGATGACGCAGAGTCTATGGGTCCTAAGCACTTCGGGTCAGCCATGCTGTATTCTTTCAGGGATAAGGAGACGCCAGCGCGCATACCGGGCCAAGTGAATGCTGATCTAGGTGCCATGGCAAAGACAGGGTCAAACTGCATCGCTGCCGTACTATCGGAACCAAATGAGAAACAGTATATGCAAGAGTAGAAGTCGAGGTTAGTACCTCATGCTGCGTCTGTCTGTGGAGGATGAGACTTTTTTTTTTTCCCTCCAAGCGGTATGCGGGCCCTCTCTTCAAAGTTCGAATCGCCTCAAAACCAAAAGCCGTCCCCAAGTATAGGTTCCTCCAATCTTGAACAGGATTGCTGGTCGTGGCAGGGATTCGATGAGAGTATCCTCAGTTGACTCGGGTCCGTCTATACCACCAGCTCGATTGAGCTTGCGACTGGTACAGATGGGGAGGGGGAATTATACGAGTATTTGTGTGTGCGTGTGTGAAAGAGAGAGACAGAGTGAGTGAGTGAGTGAAAAGGGGGGGGGGAGACAAGAGTAGAGAGTGGAGTGGAGTGGGCGTGAGTGTGGGCGTGTTTTTTCCGAGTGTGTGTGCTCTTGCAATTTGTCCTGGGTTTCTTTTCCAAGTCTTGAATAAGAACAGGATGACGATGGAGAGAAAGGGGGAGGTTTTCTGTGACTTGGTAGAAGACAGCGTGAGAGAGGCAACAGCAAGATGAGACAACCCGGTGAATATTGTAAGAAGAGTAAGGCACAACACGATCTGGGTGATCTCAAGATCAGGACACCGGCTTATACTTATTAAGTACGGGAGGCGGTACGGTCTTGTCTCCATGTGGAGTCGTTGCAGACAACCTTGAAAGTCAAGTGCCTGTTGTACAACAGCTTGGAAACTGGGGCCACGAGAAGGCAGGGGTTGACGGGTGCCAAAGGTCAGCGGAGCTACCGTTGAAACTACCAGTCTACCACTGGCAGTGGATGGGATAACCCCCAATCTCATGCTTAGAACATGCATGTGTGTATGATGTGGGCACGTACCTGTATCCATAATACTTAGTCTGGCAGTTAGTGAGTCGAAACTGCGCTTGAGAGCTAGTTCGGCTTTAAGGCACCCACACAAGGTACAGAGGTTGAGGCATCAGACCAGACCAGACCAGGCCCGACCAGACCCGACCAGACCAGACCAGACCAGACCCGACCCGACCAGACCAGACCAGACCAGACCAGACCAGACCAGACTAGACCAGACCGCACACGCCTCCTCCACAACCCCGACCCCCTCTTACGCCCACCCTTCTGGCTGGGCGGACGAGGCTTGAACAAGACGATTGTGCCGGGGGTCCGGCGTCCGGCGTCTGGCGTCTGGCGTCCGGGGTCTGGGGCGTGTAAATGACAACTGCTGCATGTCGTACATGCATGCTGTTGTACATGCTGGGTAGCCGGCGTGCTGGTAGAAACGAAACCCTGTGTTCCTCTCCCGCGCAGCGTTCCCCACGGGCATTTTATTCACAGGATGAGATGCCATGTCTTGAATCCCTCGGTATGTTTGTTGGCGAAATCCGAGCAGACACCGCGTATGGCCACGAGCAGAGATGGCCGCGCTTCTCCATTCTGCGGCCTGTTCCCCGGCCCATGCCAAGCTCAACTCGGAAGCTGGGCCCCGAGAGAACCTCCAGTGTGGTTGAGACTCCAAGTGAGGAGGGTGAGGGCATCGGGATCGATTGGCCGCCGCGTCGGGTAGCTCCAGTCGTCCCCATACCACCCATACCACCACTCACGAGTCACCGCTCGCGCCACCCACCAACACGCCAGTCGCACGCAGTCTGCCCTTCTCCCCGTTCCCATGCCCATCTGCCTGGGCACTCTGCCCTCTGCCCTCTGCCCTCTGCCCTCTGCCCTCTGCGCGTGCGGCGCGTGCGGCGCGTGCAGACCTGTTGCCGGCGCAAACCAGCTGCGCGTGCCCTGAGGGGTTAGGGACAGTGGGTGGGCTCTTGTCTGTCTGGCTGCGCCCATTGCCAGGGCCAGCAGGGTGGTACAGCCGGAGGTGTCCGGTCTCAGCAGGGCTTGGGCTCCGTACAGAGGCCTGCAATAAGGCCAAGCTCCATTTGATGCTGCAGCACCCAAGAGTTGACGAGCCGTGGGGTGTGGGTATTATGATGAGAGCAACCGGCGAGAGAGGTCATGGTGCGTGATAAAATTAATGTGTATACATACATGTGTACAATGTGCATATATACATACATATGTATGTGTGTATGCATGTACATACATATGTATGTATGTAATGTACACGGAGACGCAAGCTCGTCAACCGGGCGTGCCATGACTGTACTTGATCGCCCCGCTCCGCTCTGCGCGCCATTCTGAACAATGAATTGTGGGTGGCCACTGGCCATGAGGCATCTCGGTTGGCAACGGAGCCGCTAGCCGCCGTGAGGAAGCAAAGAAGAAGAATAAGACTGTGCAAAGCTCTGCGCATGTCCGTCAAGAGACCCTGATTTTCGCCATCCGGAGCGGCAGAGCAGGGTTGCGTCCAGCTCGACGATCGCTGTGGCGTTGGGGCATTTGGTAAGCAGCACCTAAGAATAGCGTTAATGGTTCCTGCCGTGAAGCCCTGGGGGGAGGATGGCGAATGCTTGTTCGCTGCCCTGTGACTCTGTGGTTCCGTGGTTCCGTGGCTCCATGGCTCCATGGCTCCATGGCTCCATGGCTCCATGAGTTGGCACTTTGGGTCGGCTGCTAGGCCGAATGTCGAGCAGAAAAATTCCGAAACACTCTCCCCGGGCCAGGGCTTGGCGGTCGGATGGCACAACCTCTGGCGCAACCCGCCCACTCGAGCCGAAAGCTGGTACACCGCAGTCTCAGGTAGTGGTGCGCGTGCAGAGCGAGGGCAGAGGCAGAGACGGGAGTGCCTGATCTAGTTGACTCGTGGCCATGGCGGTTCCGCGTCAAAGACCCGGCCGAGTTGGCTGAGGCTTCAGACGGCGGGCTGGCGCATGGGCCGGAGTTGCCAGCAGGCCCAAGTGGCGGGGTGGCCCGCTAGCCCTTGGCCTTTGTTTCCAGAACAAAAAAAGCACTCGAGTCGAAACGGCGAGGCATGGCATGGCTTGGCGAGCTGGGGATGGGCAAATGTCGATGCGAATTGATTGTTGATGGCGCACGAGTGCTTGTGGCAGCAGGTCAGGACGAGATGAGACGAGACGAGACGAGACGAGACGAGACGAAAAAGATGCGCACCCAAGCCCATCACGAGACTCTGGACATTGATACGAGGTCGACGGGCGTCAATGCCAAAGACCGTCATAGTACATATCCGTGTGCGGTGTGGTATGTAGCTCTGTTGACGCAAAGTGCCGTCGCGCTTCTCCGACACACACAACGTGGAAGTAAATCTGTGCATGCGGCATCGACGTGCCGAGTCAGTGCCGATGAATGGCGGAATGCGTGCACAGTATCCTGTCGCAGCTGGTCGGCCGGTCTGGTTGCTGCCATCGAGCTGCCGCCATCTGGTGATGCCGAGGACTCGGCTTCGCAGCCATGACATGGCGTCTGGTTTCCGGTTTCTGGTCCCAGAGAAAATGTGCGCAATTTGGCCAGGCACACTTCGAAATGTGCTCGGACGCGGCGAGACGGGACCGCTTGTCTCACCTCGCACACCCTGCACACCCTGCACACCCAACACACCCAGCACACCTTCCACATCTTGGCACGCACCTGCCGACCCAGGCACCGGCGACTGGCGTCCATCTGCCAATGTCGAATCTAGAAGGAAAGAACAATCGCGTGGCTGCCTCTAGTGTCCACGCGCAATGGACAGGTAAAGTAGGTAGGTACCTTGGCACTTTGCCTAAGTAAGTAGGTACTTGAATACTTTACCTGGGTACTTGTTTTACCTACTTGCCCGGGTAGTTCTCTAGGTCCCCAAGTTCTGGGAGACGGGTACCTAAACGAATCGCGTCGCAACCATCGCTCGCTTTCGCCTAGCCTTGCTCACCGCCCGACCTCGAATAGCAAATGCCCTACTCTTGGCACAGCTCTCAGACGTCGTCCGGTCTTGTTTCGAATCCGACAGATCGATCCGACCGGCCCAGTCGTGAGGACACGACCCAGTACTACCCGAGACATTCGACCGTGGAACGAGCGCCCGACAAGACACACAAGGCTGGCTGCATCTCATCATACATACATACATACATACATACATATGTACGCACAGGTACTGTATGTAAGGCGTTGGTGCCCCCGCTAGACAAGTCATCTGCGACCTCGGGTTGTCCGCAGGAATAACGGCGGAACGGCGTCTAGATGATCCAATGGTAGGAAGCGGCAGCGGCAGCGGCTGTTGCTGGTCTTGCCCATCTCCCCCGAACGCCTCCGAACGAACACCAGGCCAACCCGCCCCATCATGGTTGTGGCTCATGGACCAGGTCGATAATGGCCATGGTTGTTGGCCAGGGCCGCCGGCCGGCTGTCTCCCAAGATCATTTCATGGCACCTTGGCACCCTCTCGGTTCGAATTCCCCCACTTTGTTCACGACTTCAATACTGATACCCTGCCGTCTCTCTAGTGCCTAGTCAATCGACATGGGGTTATGCAGAGCCACGTCTGTCAACAAAGCCCCATACTGCGTACTTGGTACGTACATCTGTATGTACGTACATACTGTAAGTGGCACGCGTCCGAACGGGATATGCCCATGTTATTCTCACTTTCCACCCTTAAAATCGCCGTGTGTACTTATTGCCACTATTTCTACTTGCTGACCATGACAAATCAAGTGAAAGAAGCGCGGCTTGAGCTCAGAAGCTGAAGAATGCGCCTTCAGCATTCCAACTACCGCGCAGCGTATCCCGTCCTAGTGGCCGGAGAGCCTCAAGCTCTGCTGCTGGTTCAAGTCATCAGTAGTAGTAAGGGAAGAAGCGGCAGAGCAATCGGCATTGGCGATGGTCCCGCAACCACTCTACTTGGCATGGTCTTGCAAGGACAAATCATGTTCTGGCTAGGCAGCGGGCAATGCTTCTCTAGGCCGCAGGGGGCTTGGCAGCTCTTCGGGCAATCGTTTCTCTCCAACCGCCCCTGTCAGTCTAGCCCGACGTCTCTGCGCGATACAAGCACGTTTCACGGGCGAGACTGCGGACTTGGAGGTCTTGTGACCAAGATCTCGGTCTATTTTTTTACCGACAGAGGCACGGGAGATTCTGGCACAGGGGTTGACTCATGTGCCATGGCATAGTCCTGCGTCGGATGGATGTTTGTTGCATTGCTTCCCCATATCCCAATGTCCGTCGGCAGCTTCCCCGCAGTCCAATGCAGCAAAACGATGGCCGGAGCATTCTCCAAATATTGTGGCAGAAGGATGAGGGTTTTTCTTCTTCTTTTGAAACTCTCCACTTTATGTGTGTACAAAAGTCAAAGGTAAGGGAAAATAGACAAGGCGAACGGGGAACGGGGAACGGGGAACGGGGAACAAGGGAGGCGAAGGGTAGACGGGGGGGGGGGTACTTTGTCGACCTTATTACATCTTCTCACTTGGCATTCATGCCCACAAGAGTCGACACACATCAATCAGCTCTCGACGCAACCCACCATCGTACCACAAATCTAACCTATGCATTACGACACAAGCTATGATTTTCGAAAAACTTGCAGACGCGGCCGAGCATGTCAACGTGGCGTCGACGAGAGCGGTCATCCACAGTGTACGGTTTGGTGTTCCGCGGTCATGTCCTCGACAAGTCTTGACGCAGGGTGCACAAGCTGGACATGAGCGGTCCGGCTCGCCCCTATTCGGCGTGAGGGCTTAAACCCCCGAATTGTGGCGAGATCGATTGCCTGTGTGCCAGTTCCTGGGCTGAGAAAATTTCTGGGAGCCTGGGAATGTGTTCACAGACGAGGTGGCATGCCACGCCAGCTCGTGCACCCGTGGCTTTAACCCCCCAAGGGTCAAGACCCAATATTGCGCCTTTATACGTGAAAGCCACTCAGCTTTCTCTGGCTCATTCGACTGTGTCCTCCCCATCTATACAGACATGTTTTGCCACACTATTTGCTTTTTTTTTGAAAAAGATTGTCTTATCTTTCTTCCACGAACCTGTTTTGTGGATTCATTCGAGCGTTTTTCTAGGCGATCAAAGAGGGAACTCTGATGGTTTTAATGGTTTTTTCTTCTTTCTTTGTTTCTTTTGCCGAGCATGCCCAAATGGTAACAGCCATTATGACGGCTCAACGAAAAAGCCACAACACTTGGCAGCCAAGAACCATCATTCATTTGGCCTTGTAAGACTCTTGGTAAGCAGACGCAGAACACGCCGCTCTTTCTCCCTGGCCAGAATCGCACCACTGTCTATGAGAATGCCCTGAAAATACAACAACACAGAGGGACACAATGTATAAAAAAAGAAGACCAAGACACCAAGAGGTTTCGGATCGCTCAAGCCGCTCGAGGGCAGGTGCACGTATTGAAAATTGAGCTTGGCGGCCCTCGTCGCTTGCCGTGCCTTGCACGTTTCTAGCTGCGTCCGCGACTGACGACGACGGGAGTCTTTCCTGGGCATTTTTGCACCGTGTGTGGGGAAGAACAGACGATAAAAATACCAAGAAGAAGAAGAGAAGAAAAAAAAAGGGTTACGTGTCAATAATCGATAACCTTTTGTTTTTTTCTATCATTAAAATAGGGGTCAACCAACGCCGGAAGCCTTGATGATTTGTTCCATGAACGATCAGGATGGGAGCGCCTGTGTACTCGACCGGGCGCATGAAATCTGTGCCTCCGTACCTTTTCAAGTTGCCAGTTGCTATTTGCCGTCAACGCGATCCGTAAGATTGCTTTTCCTTGGCAATCTTGACGGAGCATATTTTGTGCGATTTCTGGGTGGTGGTTTGGGGGGGCGGGGGTTGTCTTCTTTTCTCCCCCCCCCCCCCCCTTTCCCCTTTTTCTTCCCTAGACGCTAGCTTTATACCCAGGGACGTAATGTTCCATGGCAAAGTAGACTCCTGTGACCAGCAAAAAAGAACGCCGGAAGGAGTTTACACGGCAGGTTCCAAGACGGCGACTAAGACAGCTTCTTAGCTTCAAAGTCATCGCTCACGACGGCCGATACCAGTAAGGGTGTTTCAAGGCGACCAATACCAGCCAGGCCATTTCAAGAACCTGCCTGACCCGCCGGTCGGACCGATCGAACCATCTCGCTGGAGTAAAACGGAACCATACTGGAACTCGTGGGACAATGGAACATTTTCCTGCGCCTCGTGATCGGTACGACCTGCCTCTATGGGAAGCATTTGCTTATGCGGGTTGATCGAAACCGGAAATAAGACAGCCAGGTCTGGATGACGTTGGCTGGTCCCCCAGCCGGCCGTCTGACATGAGGCCCGAGATCGACAACAGGGAGGGACAAAAAAAAACAAAAAAAGTCGGGATGGGAACTGCTCACGCAAAGCTACATCGGTATTACCACTGCAGTTGGAAAGAACGCCAACACCACCCGGTCCCCTTCCGCCATGCCAACCTTCATTTATACTATCGAAAGCCATTCGTTACACCAGGAGCTCGTTCGGTAACAGCTGACATGTCAAGCCACTCTCCGACCGCTGACTGACCACCACGGTGGGTTCTCCTTCCCATCCCGATGCAGACACGTTGAAAATCGACTTGGTGAGAGAACTGGTCCGCGCTTGGTCCCAAACACTATTCTGCACAGTTGCAGAACCAAGAGGCCAAGAAGAAGAACGCTCCAATTTCGGTGTTTCACAAAAAAAAAAAAAAAGAGAGAGAGAGAGAGAAAGGAAAAGAGGGAATGAAAGAGACGAGGAGAACGGCAACATGCCGCGGAAAATCCCGATCGAGATGCTGTGGTACAAAGCAGGTACAAGAAGCCACCACCATGCACATATGAGTGAAATGGGAACTAATCACGGGGTACATGCAGCATGCACCATAGGACGTAGGTGGCGACTTTTACCGAGGGCAAGGACCAGCTGCAGACCGCCCACGATGGGGTCGAGAGGGCGATCTACAAATGCAGGAGACGTGGGTTGGTTTGTAGACGAAAGGCATGGCAGCCACATGTCGACACGGGGAAAAGAAGCGGTCCGGCCGGGCCGGTCGACGCCGCCGGAATTTAACTGCTCGCTCGGTCCCGTTAGGGATGACGCCATTACATGACGAGATGCTGCGTATGGCTGACGCTGTCGGCATCGTTGATCGGCCAGAGAAGCCCACGGCCTGGCCTGGCTTCTCTTGGTGTCGCGGCGCGGGGGGGGAGACGAGACGTGGTTGAAACATGTTGACAAGACGACGCCCGTTGTCCGGCTGGACCGGGTCTGGGTGCTTTGCAGATTCCTGCATCGAGAGGCTCAGCACGTTGGGCCTAGCCTGGAGGTTGCGCACGAGGCGACGTTTGCAAAAGGGGAATCAAGTAGGTGCCCCGAGAATACATGGAGAATCCATGAATTCATGGCACGGCATGGCGGTCTAGGTTATATCAGGAGTGTTGGGGGGCTGAGAAGCTAAGCCGGCATCGGGGGAAAACTCCCACGACGTCACGCCCCGTCACGAGATCCACCCCGTCCACTCCCCGCCACGCTCCACGCTCCACGCTTCACGCTTCACGCTTCACGCTTCACGC
This sequence comes from Claviceps africana, assembly GCA_018360145.1. Lineage (NCBI taxonomy): Eukaryota > Fungi > Ascomycota > Sordariomycetes > Hypocreales > Clavicipitaceae > Claviceps > Claviceps africana. Next base: position 24,645 of record SRPY01000295.1, on the reverse strand, counting down.
TCCACCGCAACCTCAACCTCAACCTCACCGCACCTCGCGCAGCCCCTACGCGTCACGTCCAAATCATCATCACGGCCTCACCCACGCTCCCGTCCGCCTTCCCACCCGCCACGCAGCCTGCTCTCTCCCGTTTTCCATCCCTTTTTTCTTGTCCCTTTTCGAAACGAAAAAAAGGGGGGGGCGGCAACCCAAAGACCACCAACAGAGGCAGACAAGAAAAGCGGCCCCCCGAAAAGACCCAAGAACCATCCTCACAGAAACATCGCACATCTCTCCGTTGCCAAAAAAGAAAAGAAAACCAGATCCACGGCCACCCCCCCTTCCCCCCCAGCCAGGCCAGCAGTCATGTCATCCTTCCTCGTCGACCTCTGGGACTCCATCTTCACGCCCGGACCGACGCCGACGATCCTCCGCGCGACCAACCTATCCTTCGGGGCCCTGCAGCTGGTCCTGCTAGCGCTGCTGGTCGCCACGGCCAGCGTGCACTTTGTCGTGCTCTCTGTGCTGAGCGCCGGGCTGTGGTGGGCCATCAACTGGTTCGCGCGGGAGCTGGCGCGCGAGGGGGAGCGCGCGCGCCGGGATGACGGGAGCGATACCGAGGTCGAGGTGACGGGGCGGGAGGGCGAGGGCGAGGCGAGGCGTCGGGGGGTCGTCGCGGAGGAACCCGTGAGTCGGTCGAGTGCCAGTACGGAAGATGAGTGGGAGAAGGTGTCGGGGGGGAAGTAGGGCGTGGACGGGGTTTGGCATGCTATGAGGGGGGGGGTTGGGATGAGGCTGGATATCCGGCATTGTACCATTGTGAGGTAGAAAAGCGACGCCCCGTCTTGTACGTCTGTTGACCATCTCGGGCACACTCGCGCCTCGCCCCATCCGTCCAGAAACACAAACCACATCGTCCGCGAGAGGCCGACGACGTGCCTGCCCTCTTTTTATCTCTACCTTGTTTCTTCTGCCCATGGTTTCTGTGCTTGGAGGGTTTCAACGGGCCGGCACACGACTTCACTTTGTACGTGTCGTGTTTTTTTCTTCGTCATCCGTTGCCAGTGGCCCGTCGTCGCTTCATGTGCGCACCACGTGTCATGTGAACCCGTCACGTAATGCCCAGTCCAATTCTCTACAACGAAACCCTCTCCAAAAACCCCACATGTATACAATCAACAAAAAAAAACAAAAAAAAAATAAAAAATAAAAACCCCACACAACGGTACACTCCCCCTCCCCGGCACGCCCGTCACAAATACTTTAGCCTCCTCGTCACAAAACTGGCCACAAACGTGCAGATGGCCCCTATGAACAGACACACGGCAATCGCATTCGGCCCCTCCGCCTTGGGCAGCGCCTCGCCTTGCTCGCCCGCCAGCTCCCTGCTTTTCCCCGGCTCCAGCACGGCAAACACCACGGCGGCAATCAGGGAGCCAATGAACTGGGGAATCGTCGTGTAGATGTTGAGGATGCCAAAGTAGATGCCCGACAACTCGGCCCCGCTGCTGCCGTCGTTGCCGGAAAGGAGGGTGGGCGACGACGGGTCCTCGAGAGCGGCGAGTTCCATGTCGGCATCGTGGGAGAGACGCTTGTAGCCTGCGGAGCTCATCTTGTTGACCTCGACGCCGAGCATGGCTGTGGGGGCCCAGTGGCCGATGGTCGATGGTCTGTACAAGGAGGGCCGAACCGGCTCATTCGTTAGCGGGTGTCGAGGACTCATCAGAAGGTCAAAGGGGTGTTCAGAGGCTTACGAAGGGCTGTGGAGGAGGGGGAAGGGAAAGGAATCAAGTGCCCAGAGATGGAAAACAGGGTGAAATGGCACTCACATTGCACACAGACAAACCAGGACCGTGGCAAAGCGGAAACTCGTGGCAAATGGCGCAAACACCATGGTGCCCGCAAACATCAAGTGCCCGAAAATCCACATGGTCAGCAGATCAGGCTTGTTCTCCTGCAACGTCTTCAACAAGCCCGCGACCGCCTGCGGTGGTCTTGCCGTGTAGGTTCGCTCCTCGTCCGGGGACTTGACGAAGAGAGGCAGCAAAAAGGCCCCGGCGCACGCAATGGTCGAGTACATGAGGAGTGAGCTGCTCCCGATGCGTCCCATCTCGCCCAGGACGTCCTTTGAGTGCTTCGCATCCGCGGCGACGTCGTAGCGAAAGTATGTCTCGCTCACCCACGTGGTGCTGTAGAACATGAAGGGGAACCATCCGATCCAGCACCAGAACTGGACCCAGCAGATGGCCCGTATACGCGGCGGGAGATGCAGCACCGTCGAGTATATCTGGCGCAAAATCCCGTACGCGCTCCGCGTCGCCTTGGGACCCCCGGACGAGACAAGAACGCTTTCGTTGACGGCCCAGCACGTGACTCCTGTCGTGAAGAGGATGATGGCCGCGGCCACGACGGTCAGCTGCTGAAACTGAGTCGTGCCGAGGGTCGTGCCGAAGAGGCGAGGGAAATCGATGGCCCCGGAGCTGTAGCCAATAATGGAGCCGACCGAGTTCATCCTGCCTGCCCAGGCGGCTCCCGATTGCTGCTTCTCCAGCGGCAGCACATCAACGATCAGACTCCTCGCGCAGGACATGACGCCGTTGATGGCAAAATCGAGGACGTAAATGCACAGGATGGCCAGTGCCATGGATGGCTTCTTGGCCGCCGTTTCGTCCGGCACGACAAGACCTACGATCTCCTTGGTGAAGCCCAGGATGAGCAGGCAACTGGCCACAACGAAAGCTCCAGTCACCATAATGGGCCGTCTTCGTCCCCATGTCGATGTATTGCCGTCGGCAATGACCCCGATTATCGGCTGGACTACAAGACCGGAAAGTGGACCGGCGATCCAGATGAGCGACGTGTTGGACTTGGTGAGGCCAAGATTGAGGAGATATGGAGTGCAGTCTTGAGAGATGGCGAGCACCATTAGTTATACGGTCCTTTCTTTCTTTCTTTTCATTTCTTTTTCTTTTCTGTTTTTCCGTTTTCTTTTTTCTTTTTTGAAAAGAAACAAAAAAGCGACAAAAATAATAAAAAATAATAAAAGCAAAACCAGTCATCCTCCGTCCCGGGACAGGATAATAAAGAACCGCGGCCAAACTTACACGTCATTTCAACAATCCAAGTGAAGCTAAACCCCCGCCGTTAACAAGCCGCATACGAAAGCAACCCCCCCCCCCCAGGACAGTGACGGGCGCGCAAAGACGCAAAAAGCAGGGGAAAGAGGGCAATAAAAAAAAAGGCAGACATACGTAATCCCAATGGCACAAAAGTTGAGCAAAACCATGCGCGCCATCTCCGAGGTCCCCTTGATCGAGGCAGTCCCCACCAAGGTGGTGGTTGTCGGCGCCATGTCGGGCATTTACGGCTCAGGCGAAGCAGAGCTGCCGTATTTTTTTTTCAACACGATGACGCCCGGCCGTTGTGGTACGCTCGCATCTGGGAAGGGCGGGAGAACCGAAGAAAGGGGGTGTGAGGACGTTGTGTGCGCGTCCACGCAACAAGTCACCTGCCAGGTTGGGGTTTTTTGGGGTTGTTTTTTTTTCTTGACTTCTCTCTCGCGTGAGTGTGTGCGTGTTTTGGACGACGTGTGGGTTCTCGATGAATGGCAATGGATGTCGACGTATGTCGACGGCTGTCGATGGCGGCGCGCGTTGCGGAGGGAAGGGGTTCGTCGATCGGGAACAACGCCAGAATGAGCGGTAGAGGTGAATGAGTGGCAGTCGAAAATGCCGGCGAGGTGAGAAATGCGGCACAGCTGGGGGCAATGAGCAGAAGAGGGACAAGAGGACGCTCAAAGAACGAAGCTCAAAGAACGAAGCTCAAAGAACGACGCCCGTCCGAGACACCTGTTGAGAGAGCTGGCCTGTAGTGCCTGGCAAGCCATGACGGTAATCTCGCCCGCAGCCTCGCACAATTAGCCAGCCAATCCGCCTTTAGCCATTCGGCCAATGGGCCAATGGGCCAATGATGGCCACCAAAGACGCATCCGGAACGTCCGGCGCTCCGCCCCAGCCTCGGCAACGTGTCCGTCCACCTGCTCCTACCTGCCTGCACCTGCCATGCACCTGCTTGCACCTGCCCTGCGCCTGCTTGCACCTGCCAGCACCTGCGACACAAGCCGCTCCTCCGTGCAGCTTTCCAAACTCAGCGTCGCGAGCCTTGACGAGGCATCTGTATCTGTACTTGTATATGTGCACATACAAATGTATAAAGTACGTTGTGATATGTGTCTACTAAGTAGGCATAAACGTGTCTGGTATCACCTGTTTTCGCTGCTTCAATGGGCTCTTCTTTGCCTCGTCACGCCTCGTCACGCCTCGCATTTCGCTCCTCCCTCCCACGCTTTCTACCGCCTTCTTAAACCTTGCACTCAAACCAGACCAGTTGCCTTGCCATGGCTGCCTTGCACGACTCATGCTTCTCTTGAACCCCTTTCCCACCTTAGTCCAAACAACCTCATCACACGCGGGCTGATGTCCTGTTTCCCAATCCACCATGCTCTTGGTATCCCGCACAAACGCCGCAAGCTCCCAGGTTCCTGTGTATATGCCCATGCATCCTAATAAATCGAATGGGCTTCAAAACAAGAGAGTAAAGTGGAAAATGAATATAAACATGAATAAAAAAAAAGGGGGGGGGGGGATAAAAGAAAAGAAAAAAAAAAGGAAAAAGAAGGTAAGTAGAAACAGCCACACGGGCCGTTTGCCATTGTAGTTCATCTCGTACATGTCGTTCATGATTCGGCCAGTTTGGCAAAGTGCTTGGACCAAATCCAGCCAACTTGCTCTTCTGCATCATCCTGATTCTTGGCCAACCAGAGCTCCCCCTTTTCTGCTATGACATCGAATAACTATTGCACACGGTCAATATTCATATATTTAGCCTTCTCCCGCTCATCCGTCCTATCCCGCCACACCCCCGTGGCATGTGGACTGGGTTGGGCTGGAACGTACCTCGCCGGTTTGATATGTTAGATAGGGATAGCCAGCCTCATGTTTTGTAGTTGCGATATTGAATTCGAAAAGCGAGGCGGCTAGCCACAGCACGTTGTAACCATCAGAAGTCTGACTGCGGTCCCGAGATGACCCTCTCGATTCCTGCTGGCTGCCACCCTCGTCGAGTCCGTCCGACATGGGCATGGCCGAGCGGAACATGTTGGAAAAGCGATGATTGTCCCGCTGAGTTTCTGGAGTGGCTGCATTGGAATGATATGCCGTGTTGGGGTCGCGATGACTTTGCACACCTGATTCCGAGCTTTGTCTGGGCATTCCCGACTCATGACTGCGCCCCGTGCTAGGTCTCGTAGAAACAAATCCTGCGCTGCCCGCGCTGCCCGCGCCGGCTGCGGACCGGAAGCTGCTGGGGAATTCTGGTGATCGAGGCGAGGCTAGCCCTCCCTGGCTAGGCGCAATTCCGGCATAATAATCGCGGTAGTAGTACTGGTGTGGACTCGGTACACTTCCATTTGCAAAAAGAGGAGCGCTCTGACTTGTTGGAGACATAGTAAAGGAGCCGCTGTGACGGGCCCCAAAGTCCGGAGCTGGCAGCGTTGGGGGGGCATTTCCGTTGACGGACTGGCCACGACTTCTTCTTCGAACCTCGGGATCTGACGGCCGCGGGCGCATGCGCAGCGACGACGATGACGACTCATCCACGCTCGTCGATGTCGAAATGGATGTTCTACCCCAAGTGGCGGGGCTGAGGACACCTATATTGGCCAGCTGATTGCTGGCATAGGGAAAGTCGCGTTCAAAGGAAGTCACCACTTCTTCAATTTCAGGCGCATCGGAGCAGGTCGTCAACACCACCTTCATCTTGTCTTTCCAGATGGAGTACCACTTTGCTTGAATGTTGACGAAATTCCCCAGGCAGATATTGCCAATCTTCTCCGTCAGGGTAGACAGCTGTGGAAGCTCTTTCTTCAGTGTATCATTCAGGGCATCGTACTGTTCCACAAGCTCCTTTAACTTTGGATCCGGGCTTTTGCCACCCTTCCTGAGCTGCTCGGATCGTTCGAAATCCAATCGACGTTTTTCTCTCTTTTTCATTGCCAGCGACGGATTGCCATATGCCTTGATGACTTGTTCAAAAGGCTCAATGACGAGCTTGCGAACTTGGCACAGATGCTCCTCCAGTGCCACTTTCTCGAGATCGCGAACCGATATGTTGAACTGCACCCATTTGCTTTCGAGTTCCGGGTAGTTGCCGGGCTGCAACCGCATCACCAATTCGATCGAAGACATGTACTGTAAGAACTCATGCACATAGGCTGATACTTGCCGCGTATAGAATTCAACGTCACGCAAGACAACCTGTAACCGCAGGTAATCGTCACCGAATTTCTCATTGAGTTTCGCGTAGTCGGCATCTTCTGCCAGTCGATTGTTGTTGTTGGAGGCCTGCAGTTTATCGACTCGTTTGCCAAAGGCCCTGGCAAACCCAGCCCTGACATCCGACTCCTTTCTCTTCCTGCCAACAATTTGACCCACGAGTTCAAAATTCTTCTTGGTCTTGTTGATGTCGATGATGGCTGTCTCCAATATGCTCTTGGCTTCTTTGAGCGCTTCTCGATCAGGATGATCCTGCGGAGTATGCTGTAGTAGTGATGCAATCAAGTTGGGATACTTTGTAATTCTCTGCATGGGTTTGATGAGCAGAGAATCCAGATCCCAAGCAGCGGTCAAGTCCTTGGCCACCTCGTTGCATTCAGTCAACCACAACTGAACTGTGGGATCTTGTTGTATCTGTATGAGTCTCTTCGCTGCTTGATCGCTGGCCCGCAGAAAGCCTTCATGAGCCAGCTTCATCTGTTCTATATTTTCTTTGAAAACTGGACCCAGAGTCGTACAGCGGTCTTTGGAATCGTTGGGCTCGTCAGATGTGGCAGAGCTCGGCGTCGATATAGAAGAGTCGTCTTGCGGCCCCATCCTACCACCTTTGGGCACATACACATCCGCTACACTATCCTTGATTTCCGACAGAAACACTGTGTGGAAGGCGATAATTTCGTCGCTGTTTCGAAATATCAACTTGACAGTTTTGCTGTCTAATTTTGGGCAAGCCTCGGCCGTCCCCTTGTATATTTCTTCCACAATGTTCATGTCTCTGACGAAGACTGCTTCGGTGTCGACCAGCTCCTTGATGACGTTTCTCCGTTGTATAAGGCGATGCCGTTCCTTTTCGCTGAGCTCCTCGCCATTTTGCACCAGCGACTTGCTGTCACTATCAACCGGCGTCTGCGTGGTAGCATATTGCTCCGTTACTGCAAAAGACGCCGAGTCGAGCGATTGAGAAGTATCGGCACGCGACATGTATTCGCCACTACCCCGCTCAGAATTCAAAAGCGTGCTCTCGTCATACTGAGCCTGCTCATAATAGGCACTCGAAGCTCTTGAATCAATCTCAGAGTCAAAAATTGGCGGCGACAGAAGAGGAGACTCGAGGTTCGTTGACGGTGACTGAACATGGCGAACTGAATCGTTCGGATCTGGCGAAAAGCACGGAATGGAGAAGCCGTTTCCTGTGTCGACCTCGGGGAGACGCATCGGCTTGTGATGGGTCGAAGGGGGTCGGGGTGGCTCTGATTCGCAAGGGTCCTGTGTTTTGGCTCGTAAACCGTTGATCGAAGGTTCTGTTCGAGGATGAAAGATGGTGACATGGCCGAATGCGGGTGATTCGCGACTGCTTGGCATGACTGATTGGTCACCGCTATCAACCGAAAAGTCGGTCCAAGTGGATTGTCGGTTGAGTTTTTCATCGTGGAATCCACAAGGAGGCACAAGGAAATCACTTGTAGATGATGCGTCGCACTGCTGGTGCTCTTGTCGTTCTTGCCCACGACCCGAGTAATGAGCGTCGTCATAAGTACCGCCATGCGCTGACGCGCACGTCGTCGAAGTTCTGTAAAAGCGACTGGCGTCCTCGTAATATTCTCTACTTTGTACTCCCGATTCTTGATCCTCGCCGTCGTCGGTCGCTTTCGTACATGGGTCGGTGGCGGCATTGTGATGTTGTTGACCCTGACGATGATTGACTGGTAATGGATCTTGGTCAAGCTCTGATTGGCAATCAGACTCGGATAGTGAGCCCAGTCTCGGGAACGGTATCGTTCCCTGATCGTGATTAATGTCTGATGTAACTGAACTCTCCGACGCAGAAATTGAAGCCGTTGCCGCATATTGTGTTTGAAAGGCATTAATACCGAGCCCTTGGGGTTCGAAGTTCTCGACATCATTGATCAAGGAGCCTGGCACTGATGTCGCTTCGTCAAGCTCGATTTTCTGTAAATTATGATGAGACGCCTTAGGTGAGCCTCGAATCGGGGAGCCGGTCTCCTCATGAAAGGGATATTGATACTCAGCGCGCGGCCGTTTCCGCGGAGTAGCAGGGTCGACAACGTCGACGGGATTATCACCGACGGGGGACAACGCTTGGATTGGAGGATTGATTTGAGGCTCCGTGTCAAACTCAGTTGTGTCGGATGTCGCCGAGATCGCCGATAGCGGCCGTGGATCCCCAAATGTCGGAAGAGTCCTGTCGGGGAAACTCCCAGGCAAACCCAACGTTGGTGAGTCTTGTCCAGCTTCAATGGCATCTGACTCCGTAGCAATGGTCAAGGGTGGTGAAGGATCGACTTCTGTGGGTGACAGTGCAACTGTTGGCGCAGCAGTCTGCTTTTGGGCGTTATCTGTATCCAGCACGAATTTTTGAGTTTCGTTGTCTTTGCTACTTCGTGCCGCAGGCAATTGGATGGCGGAAGCACTAGATTGTGCTTCTCCTGGTGAGTCGTTCGAGGCAGCAGATGGTTCTGATGTGTCTCGAGGAAAAGGGAGAGTCTTCAGTTCGCGGCGCGCATTTTCGGCGTCGGCTTTGTGCCTTGCTTCCAATGCTTCACTTTCCTGGATGGATTTGGTGTACGCGAGCCTAATATGCTCTCTTCTTCGTTCGAAATCGATGGGGCCAATGGATAGTTTCCGTCGAGCGTTTGATGACCCGCCCGTACGCCCAGTTCGGGCTCTGTCGGTCTCCTTCATCCTCGAGCTAGATGTTGACGCTATCGACACGGGCTGCCTGGGCCGAGAGCTCCGCAATGTAGGCGAGAGTTTTGACGGAGGAACAGCAATGAGGGCCTGCAACGTCGCGTTGCTATTATTCGGTGCGGTGAATTTGCGAGCCTGCGTCGGCGTCTTGACCCGACTGGGCCCTGGACTTGTTCTGTATCGTCTTCCGTTCGCCTGAAATCGTTTCAAAGTGGGGGGAGAGCTCGAACGAGTGGAAGATGAACTTGGAGAGTTGCTGGGTGTGCTAAGCTTGCGAACGAAAACGGGCAGTTTGGAGGAACGTGTCGAAAATTTCGAGGTTGGATGACGCGCAGCTCTCGACGATGCCGATGAGCTACCATCATCGCTATGAGCACGGGCGTGAGGTTGGCGACGAGGTGCCGGTCCAGCTGTGACAGCTCCCGCGGGGCGGGACGGAGGGAATGAACCTTTTCCTTCGGGGCTGTAGAGATTGCGTCGCAGCGACGAAGCAAATTGGACACAAGGCTCGGATGTCCTTCGCAGGCGTAGTTCGTCGATACCGTGCCCTAGAGACTCAGCATTGCGCTCGTGCTGGTCGGGTAAAATCTCGCCGAACAGGAGATCCCGAGCTTCCGGATGGCGGGACGCGGGGGAGATCGGTAGAGGCAGAGTCGTAGCCTTTTTCTGGGTGGATGTTATGGGTCTATGGGGAGCTAATCCTCGATAAGTAGAGTTTCGAGGCTTGCCAACGCGGCTGGCGAACGACTGTGTGCTACCAGAGAGCTGATAGTCAGCCACAAAATTGGATTGCCGCGGAGGCTGAAAGGAATTTGCAGTGTCAACGGCATCGCTGCTACCACGCGAGCCATGTTCAAAAGTTGTGTCGTGACGTGACGGGAACCGCGAGAGGCTGTTGACGGGCGATCGGATCCTCAATTTAGTGGGTTTCAAGCGCTCTGATGGTGCGCGAGCAGGGGGAGGCGGTATAGTGGGAACTCCGACTGCGGCATTCTGATCGAAGCGCTTCTTGAGGTCCTTTACACTTGGCTTGCCAGTGGGGATCCTTGCGGAACTATGAGCAGACGATCTGTTTTCCAGGGGACTCGAGACGGAGCGCAAATTGGCTCGCGGCTGGTTGTGCTGGACAGAAACTGCTGGTTTTTTGGTCGTGGTCCCATCGCCGTTTGAACGGAGAGAAGGGCGAGAAGACGATGTCGCCGCCATGGGGAGAAGATCCGGACCTGCACTGGCGTCAAGAGCCCGATAGTTGTTGTAGAAGTCGTCGGCATCTATGGGTGGCGGTGAGGCATGACGGATTGTGTCCGAAGAAGGCCTGTGATGATGATGCGGTGTAGGCAGCGGATTGGGAGAAGTCGCTTGACCTGCTTCAGCAGCGAGTAGTAGTAGTTGTTGTTGTTGATAGGGCGAGTCGGGATTAAAATTGCTCTGCACGTCGGAGCTTACGCCTGGAAGGGAGCAAGAACGGAGTTGCAGCGCGGATGCCTCGGTGTGGAAAGCATGTTGGAGCTGTTGGAGGTCGCGTGGGAAGCTGTGGCAGCCCAAGGTATCGACAGCCTCGTCTCGAAGGTGGCCAGCGTCCGGGGCCGGTTCCATGTTGGCCTGGGAGGAGGCCAGGAGGTGTGCATCCGGTCAAGGTCGCTGGATGTCGTGGCTGGTCGGGAGACGATGCGATGCCGTCACAGCACGCGCAGCACGCGCAGCACGCGCAGCAAGTGCAGCAAGTGCAGCAAGAGAGCACTGATACGCCGAACAGAGCAGGGCAGGGCTGGGCGCCGAGGACAGAGGGTAGAGGGCAGAGGGACGAGGGACGAGGGACGAGGGCAGAGGGCAGAGGGACGAGCGAGGATGGACAGAGTATGGATGGGAACGAGTCGTGACTGGTCTCGGATGTGAGTGGATGGAGCCGATGCAGGCGATGCAAGCAGTCGATGCAGTCGATGGGGCCGATGGGGCCGATGGGGTCGATGGTTGAAATGGGCGAAAGGCGGGCATGCAGAGCAGGAGTCGAGTGATAAGGCGACAACAGGCGACAACAGGCGACAACTGGCGACAGCTGGCGACAACTGGCACCGAGAGGACGACGACGGGCAGCGACGGGCAGCGACGGGCAGCGACGGGCAACCATAGGCGAGGTTGCCCTGCCCGCGTCTTTGGCCGGCCGATACGGTTTGATTGGGCTGGGGTTGCCCGGGTCCGTATCAGCCTCGGAGACTACAAGACATGGATGGTTTCGGCGATGCGACTCGGGCGCGATGCAATCAGTCCATCCATCAGTTCATTGCTCACTGAAGGCTGCCGGGGTCACGACCGGATCGGCGGCAGTCAAAGGCAAGATGCCATGCCTTGCCGGTGGGTCAAGGAAGGATTTGCCGTCAGCAATTGTGCAATATTGATGCTTACTATTCCATTTAGGTACCTAAGTACCTAGTAGTCGATGATTTAATTTACTCTGAGGCAAAAGCAAGTACTGCGAATTGGCCTCCCCTGCCGGGGTTGCGGAGGCAAGCAGTGCAGTGCTTGCCCACACAGGGACAAGTCAGGCACCAGAATAGGCTGCACGTGCCGCACTGGTCAGCGTCCGGCATGGTCACGGGCCTGGCCCGGCAATCGCGACCTGGCATGGGGCCAGCTGGCAGCCGGCTGGTGGAGGGGCCGGCTGGTGGAGGACCAACTGGTGGACAGCCCTCACAGCCCCCGGCGGACCAGCTGCGTGACTGTCGGTTCATCGTTGAAATCGCATTTTGGATGGTCCAGCGTCGACCAGACGCTCCATGCAACCACAAGCAGACAGACGGACAGACAAAAAGACAGACATTCACTGGGTCCTGGTCTCACACCTCCTCAGTAATGGTCATGATGCTCTGTACGTCCAAATTTTCTGGACAGCTCCTCAATGCTGCTCCCAGGCCATGGTTGGTGTTTTGGAACCAGAGACGGGAGAGCACGGACCAGTCTGGTGGTTGAGACACCAATGCCGGTGCTCATTACAAATACTAGCACAGGCCCGCAGTGGTCCCTGCAAAGTATGCGCAGGAGGTAGCAAGTATTTCCGATCCATGTTACACTCAATCTAGACTGGAACCCACTGTATCTTAAGTACTGAGGACCTAGGTACTTTAGTATCCACCTACCTACCCACTTGCGCGTAGGTACCTAAGTACTCAAGGGTTAACCAAAAATTGGCGTCGACAGTGGACACATAACCTGAGGGCAAGACAGTCATCTTCTGCAGCAGATTTCCGCTGCCATCACACCAGAACTGACCAGACGACATACCGAGGTTTGTGTCCATACAGCCTAGAGAGCAACCCTCACATGCGCACGCACCCGACAGACACCCTACCTTGAGTGGTAGGTACTTGCTTCTTGTTCATACTTACTTAATGTAAAGTATACATAGTGTTTCTCACATGTACATCAGGTATGCATGGATGCGTGCAGTGATTTGCGCCATGCAGATGCCATCTATCCATAAAACTGGAACTCGCAAAATCGACCACATATGAGTGTCTGGCTGGTCTGAACATTGGTGGTGGTGGAGGTGGGCTTGCATCCCGCAGCCCGAAATCCGGGCACGATCCAATCCTCCCTTCCCTCGTATTTGCTCGCTGCCCTGACATCGAGGCTCGAAATCCAGAACGGCCGTTTGCTACAACCTGCCTGGCATAGAATGTGGCAATGTTCCTCATTCTCTGTCCGAGTCTTCTACCATGCTGTGACGTCTTCCTGCACGAATCACGATATGCAAGGGTGGCAAGTTCACGCGTCGCAAAGAATGAAACAACAACACACAAAAAATACGCGCTCGACAAATAAGACTGCATGTGTGCATATCTCCCCCCCCCCCCCCCCCCTCCCCCAGTACTAATCAGCATTGCGGCCCAGGGTAGGTACCTAAATACGAACGAGCTTGCTTACCTACCTCCTCGTATGCAACGAACCACGGTCTTGAATTGGTTTGTTCCAAAGACCAATCGCCAGTTTTCACGGATGCTATCCAGATACCGCGTCATCCATCCATGATGTGGCGTCGGGTTCTATATACGCTCGTATGTACAATGTATATGAGCTGGAGAAAACACCAACCATTTGTACGCCTGCTCGAAAAAAAGAAAAAAATCATCGTGTAGATGCAGTCGTCCTTTGCAATGTTGCTTTCTGCTTGGCGAAAGTTGTCGATCCCTTCTCACCTGACCCGCCATAAAGTAGCAGACTGCACCATCCCGATTAGTTTCAGCCCGTCGTTTTACGTGTGGTGCGCAAAGTATGGAATGGTGACACAGGAGGCGTAGAGCTTAAGTTAAAAGATGAATTTGTTTCAACTCCCTGTTGATGAGTAAGAATGCGTATATGTTTGGGGGGGGGGGGGGCAAAAGGAGGGGGGAAAACAAGAGAGGCATTGACATGCGTTCATGACGTGAATGCAGGTCGACAGAGACGGATTGGCCATTCAATTTTTCTTGGGTCCTGAGCCTGACATGACGAGGCAGATCGCGTTTCATGTGCCGATTTTAGTCTACGACATCTCTCATAGCGAAATGGAGCTGAAAAGTGCATGTCGACAGTCCGTTGAAGGCTCGCAGCCGTCAACAGGGACTGAGACCAGGAACCTCCCAGGCTAGGACCTCCTGATTGTCTGTGGCATGCTGCAGTGAGCCAAAACATGGTGGCCTGACCTTTAGAGTGAAAGAGGCAATGTTTTCACTCGAACAAGGATAATGGAGCACATGTATATAAAGTACTTCCACTTACATTAAGTAAGTACCTATGTACCTACAAAGTACTCCGTAACTCTCAAGGAAGGCACACAACAGAACGAAGCCGCTTAGCTCTTGCCTTGCGCTAAGTCTCTGAGGGCCTAGCTTGGCGAGCCTTGGAAAGGAAGGCATCTTTTTCTTTGGCCAGAAACTCAAAAGCCAAACATCGCCAGGTGGCTGTCCTGGTTGGTGCCTGAGCCTTCTGTACCCTCATAGGCTCATGCTGTAAAGGTGTAAGATATGTGGGGCCATACATGCAATCATTGGCCATGGCTCCATCTTTTTGTTCCACGCCCATCGCCATCATTTATTCACAAAGACATCATCACAAACGCGGCCAGCCTGGCCACCGCGACCTTCTCTCCACGCACCCAAAGAATAACCATGGTTGAATGCCTGAAACGCAAGCGAGGCAATGCAGAAGCCGCTCATTCCGCAGAGGCCAAAGTCCACCAAAATCCCGTAAAGCGTGATCTCCTGACACAGGTATACACGACGGTCCTGACTCTACGCGAATACGCTCTGCTTAAACTTCCAAGTGTTTCAAGATTACGTCGGAAGAAGCTCAAGTTTCTTGGCCGTGGAAATAGCATCACTGATATCGAGAGGCGAATATCGTGTTTTCTGGACTCGACGTTGATTTGCAGTCGCAATGCCATCCATCAGAATAACGATACTACTCTGGAGCAATGGCTCTCATTCTCCCAAACTGGAGACGACTCTCGCGTGACGTTATCTGGCGGCACAACCAATGCTGAAAGTACGCAAGCGGAGGTGTGTGCTTGCCCTCAGATCTTTCTCTCTTCTTCTTCTGTTTCCCTTGACGTGCAATCCATGGCTTACAGGGCACAATAGCTCGTTGATTTCGTAATCTGGTTACTTTTCAAAAGGGAGAAGCGTCCAGGGCACTGGCCCAAGCATTTACTTTGTGATGGCTATCGTAAACGAGCAAAGCAGGGAGATCCCACAGGTCCTGATATTCCAGATATATATAGTTTGTATCCAAATCATCACGCAGCGTCGCTGAAACGAGAGCCATGGCCGCACATACTCGTTTTACTGGGGCAATCAGGACAAAACATTATGCTCGATCTACTCACAGAGCGGTCCATTTTTGTAGTCGTTGAGGCGGGACTTGGCAATTACTATCAATTGAGCGGTGAGCTTGCATGTTGATATCTGTCTGTGTTGATCCCGTCCAATGGTACTGACGAGGTCAAGGTCTTCCTTTGTCGGAGCTGGACGCCCGAGGCAACGCTCAAGAATCTTGTACGCCTCGCGGTCCTGCAGATATTGTCCTCGTCAGAAGCCGAATTTTCTACGGGAGACCGACTCTTACAGCTCGCGGTCGCGTTCAGCACGGCTACAAACACATTCGTAGGGGGCTCTCTCTCCCTCCCTTTTCTCCCTTTGTGTGGTGATCTTTTGCACTGAAGCTGACAGATTGTAGATGTCCTGAATCAATGTGCATGGGACAATAATGGCTTACAGAGATCCCGAATTGGCAAGAACGATGCTAATACCGCAAAATTAATGATGTATATGTTTCCTCGGCAATTTGGGTTGCATAACGTCTTTACAACTGAGGTTCATTCTTTGCAGACGGCACAAAAGCTTCAAGACTACACGATCCGCGACGAAGAAATCTTCAGGTTCCTGAAAAATCCAAGAAACCTTTCCGCGGATGGGACTGCAAAGCTCCCAAAGCGCCTCCGAGGAATGGCCTGGAACTTGGTACAAAGGCTACAAACTCTTCACAGCCGATGCTCATATACTGAGCTCCTGAGACACTACTGCCCATCAGAGCTTCGTCATATTGACCAAACGTCGAGAACAGTATCCAAAAAAGCCGTTCTTCAGAAGATCCCCGGTCCGCGACCGAAAAGGGACATTGATCGCACAGTGCATCCAGAACATGAAAGTCATGCTGGAGAGAGCGGCAGCCTATATCAACACGACGGTGACAAGCCTGGCTCTTTCGTGGACTTGGCGACTTCTCAATCCCAAGTTTCATCGTTCTGCCAAGCCGTCTTGTCCAGAATTGTGCCGAACGACTTTTGGGGCCAAGGCCAGACCATGATACACAACAAAACGGCAGTTCTTCGTCAAGTGAATTGCTTTGTCAGGCTACGGCGTTTTGAGTCTATTTCGTTGCACGAAATTATACAGGGGCTTCGTGTACGTTGGCTCGAGGTCAGATGGTTGTGCCACGCCAAGCTAATAATAACATTTAGATTGCCGACATCGCTTGGCTTCAACCACCACAGCTGCAAAGTCAGAAGACTAGCCAATCCGATATGGGGAAACGACACGAAATTATGCATGAATTTTTGTATTTTGTCTTTGATTCTCTCTTGATGCCTCTGATCAAAAGCAATTTTTACGTGACCGAAGCGAGCACGCACCGGAACCAAGTTTTTTACTTTCGTCATGACATATGGAGGCGCATAGCGTCCCCGGCAATATCCATTCTGAAGAGGGATATGTTTGAGACGGTCAAACTCACCCAGGCGAACAGTATACTAGACAGAAGACGCCTTGGCTTTAGCTCGGTACGGCTACTTCCAAAGGGAAACAAGCTCAGACCGATCATGAACCTTCGGAGACGTCAATTGAGTAGGGCAGGTTCAAGAAGAATTCTTGGTCCCAGTATCAACTCCGTGCTCTCACCAATACACACGGCCCTGAAATTCGAGAAGGATGCAAACCCTCTCAAATTGGGGTCCACGCTCTTTTCTGTCAATGATATGTATGCGCGGCTAAAGAACTTCAAGAAAGGCATTGAGATCAGGGCAACCACAAAGCTCTATTTTGCAAAGCTAGATGTTCAATCAGCTTTTGATACCATTCCTCAAGCGGAACTCCTCAAACTCATGCAGTCCGTTCCAAGCCAAAGCACATACACCATCATCAAACACGCAGAAGTCTGGCCCGGAGAGCACACGACGCTTGGCCCACAAACGGTGAAAAGCAAAGCAATGCGCAAATGGCGGGCTTTGGTTCTCACACAGGGGCAAGATGCCACCTTCACGGCCCGTCTGCATAATGGCCTGGCTACCAAGAAGAGAGACACGGTCTTTATTGACGGAGTCGCCCAGAAAGGCCACGAGACAAGCGCCCTGCTACATCTCATGACCGACCACATAGAGAGAAACCTCGTCAAGTTTGGCAAAAAGTACTACCGCCAGAAGCGTGGCATCCCACAGGGCTCTATTTTGTCCTCGTTTCTTTGCAATTACTTTTATGCCGATCTCGAAAGGAAGCATTTGGGGTTCCTGTCCGGGCCGGACTGCCTCCTCATGAGGTTGACAGATGACTTTCTTCTCATCACACTGGATAAGGAAAAAGCGGTTAAATTTGTCGAGACGATGCACCGCGGCCTCCCCGACTACGGGGTACGGGTGAGCCCTCAAAAGACGGTTCTAAACTTCCCCATGTCTCTGCATGGCGAAACCCTCCAGATGGCGACCTCTGGCGCGTTCCCTTACTGCGGAACCTGCATCAATGACGCAACCCTGGAAATCACCAAAGACGGCAAAGCCGCTCAGTCCACCGGTAAAGTCGCCCTTGGTTCTCCGTCTCATTGACACACTTTCTCTACGCCATCTACTCCCTTCTCTATCGAGCCAAGCTAACTCGAGCCAGTCATCGCCAACGCCTTGACCGTCGAGTACAGCCGCGCACCGGGCCAGAACTTCCACAGAAAAATACTTAGTACGTCTTGCGTTCTCCTTGCATGTGGTGTGGCGAGAAATCAAAATAATAAATAATAAACAAAGCACTTGAGTGAGACTGACAACATAACCCCCCTCTTGCCTAGATGCCTTTAAAATCCAATCGCACCTCATGTTCTTTGACACCGCGCACAATTCCACAAGCACTGTCCTTGAGTCCTTGCGTCATGCGTTCTACGAGACAGCTCGCAAAATGGTGGCATATATACGGTGTTTGGCAAGGGCGCGTCGGCCGAGGCCAAGTCTTGTCATTGGTGAGTTTTGTTCTCGCTCCTGAGTCTCATCTGTGGCCAGCCTCGTACCGCTCCATTTGTTAATTCCTCGCCATTTAATTTTATCCTCTCGTTCATTTTTTGTTCTTCCTCCTTGCCCTCCCTCTTCATAATCCCATTCTTCTACTTTCCCCCTTTTACCCCTTCGTATTCCAGAACACCTCCTCATCAGGTCATCACCCTATTTGCGCGCTCACTCCTCTTCTTTCGACAGAAACCATGTGCAAAGTAGCACACGTTGCATACGCCATCCTGACGAGCAATTCCCGACGCTTGCGATATCCCGACTACGTGTGCACGATCCGCAGGGGACAAGTGACGAGGTGGGGAACCCTTTTTTCGCCTTGTCAGAGGGCACGATCTTGAATGCAAGCTCGCAGGACGCTGGCATCTGCCTGCCTGCCTGCCGTTCTCAGAACATAAGATATGACCATCTCCGGGTACTGGCTAACCACGCTTGTTGTATGTAGTATTGCACAGTCCGCCTTCCTGCAGGTGCTCAGGAGGCATCAGAGCAATTATCGGGTCGTGATTGAATGGCTGCAGAAACAAAGCCATGCAGTTGCTGTTATGTAATGCGTCATGTTCTTGAAATGGCAGAGAGACTGTGTTTGCGAGAGAGGAAGAGAGAGAAGAGCACAATGTGGATTTCGCGTCGCTAATGCTATGTATCATGAACGGCCGTTCCAAGCAAGACCTTTACATTCCACAGTCTCGTTGGTTGTCCAAGGACAGACCGTGTTCCTTTTGCCACATGATAGGTAAATGCAGTCTTTCCCTGCCACCCCGTGGGAATCCTTTGCGTAGCCCTGCTCGTTATCATCCGCGCGATGTTATCCCGATTTCCAGCCCCTTGTCTGACCTTTCCGCCCTTCATCTCCAAAAAGACGACCAGAAAGGCAGAGAGAAAATAAAAGAAAGAAGAGAGATCCGATTGGAACCGTCTACAATGCAAACCCGGCTTCCCACCAATGTTTAGTTTCATAAAATTTGAGAAAATACTCCTTGTCCCATCGCCACCAAGCATTGTCTGCATACCCAAGACTCAACGCAGGCCCCAGTCCTAGCAAACGAAAGACAGAAATGGGCACGCTCTCGTGCATCCAGATTGCGCAAGAAATCATGTCATGCAGGAACATGGGGGACGTGACAAACATCCACAAGATGGAAAAGGCAAGATTGCCGCATCGTCTCATTGCCCGCGGCATCTTGGGGAAAATGCTTCTCAAGGCAAGACTCAGATATTGCTGGACGACAATGCCGAGACCCTGAAACAAGAAGTACCGCAGTTGATCCCAAGGTCTGGTATGCGGGATAGCAGTGTAACTACCAGCCGCGTGCAATAAGCCGGACTGGAAGAATGAGATGAAGAGGCCAAATAAGTCGGCGGCGACAGTACGTCGTTTCAAATAGCCCTTTTTCAGGAGATATACCGACGGGGCTAGGAATACCAGGCGGAAGGTCTGGTGCCACCAAGATCCCCACCATCCGGCGAGTCCACGATCGAGGACGTCTGAGAAACTTCCAAACATTGACGGGAAGTTCCATAGGAACGCTCTGGAGGGGAAGAAGATTTTGAAGAGGTAGTACTGGAAAATATTCGAGACATAGAAATAATATGTAATGCTGATCAGCACGCCGACAAGAAAGTAGGATTGTCGGCAGAGGGCGAGACTCCACGGTGACTTGTTGGCGATATGAGGAGGAGGCTCATACTCATTGTTCGGCCCGACCAAGTAATAGGGATCCCTCTTCATTTGCAAGTTGAGAAAATCGAGAACGATGTAGCTGAGTAGCGCCTTGATGAGACAAGTCCGCAGCAGATTACGTGCTGTTACGGGATGGGAGAATCCGGCTGCCGTCTTGCGTGGAACGGAGTCGACATCTACTTTTGCGTTGTCTTGGATGATTTGAGGAATAACAGGACGGGGAATAGTGCTGATGCTGAAGTTCCAACCTGTTTTTTTGTTCTCCCTCCCGCATTAACCACCCGGATTTTTGAAGATGTAAGAAGAAAAAGAGGGGGAAGATGAACAAAACCACAAGAAAGAACATGACACAACATGACGTACCACAACCTCGTAAACTAAACATCAAGTCCATCACCCAGCCTAGGCGCACCAAGAATGGTGCCTTTGCAGGAAACTTTTGCCATCTGTACTCAATTTCGTCACCAGTCCCCGTCTCCGACTCGGCTATTTTCTCAAGAGGTGCGTTTGAGACCGACTTTCGGAGCTTGAGAGTCTGGCTAGTCAAGGTCGCATGGCCATTTAAAGTGCCACCATTTTGTCGAGGCGTGTCCGCGGGCTCTGCCTCTGGCTTTGGCTTTGGGGCCACCACTTTAATTACCCTCGCCGCCTCGAACTGCGGGCGAGTCCAGACGAGCAGATTCAGGCATTGAATGATTCCCAAGAACAACCACATGCCGGATGAATAGGCTAAGCCAAAGTTGGTGCTGGAAGTCACAGTCATGGCGTGGACATTGAACACGATGGTAAAGGCCACGACGATCCACCGCGTCTGATAGAGCCACGGCCGTGAGACATGGGGAATGGTGAGCCACAATATGGGTATGACGTGGGAACCCAGAATGCTGTAGGGAATGAGGAGAGGCTTGGCACTGCCATCCTGTAGAGCCTGAAGGAAAGTGTGGCGATATGCGGTACTCAGCGCGTCTTCGAGGCGGGGCATGGTGGACTCGGCTGCAGGTAATGTCGAGCTGTCGGCGGAAGAGTTGCTCTCAGGAGAGATGAAGAATAGACACGGTGGTAGGGCCTACGTGCGGGCGCGTGTGTTTCTATATAGTTTTTCAAAAAGGCATCGGGAGTCTGTCAGAATTCCAATAGCCTCGGTATCGGTGGTGCGATCGGCCACAAAGTGCGCTGCGTGCTACCGAGCTCGTGTTACAGCGCATGAGGATCAACAAGGAAGAAAAACCCCAATGGACGAGCCAGTGAGACAGGGCCAGGCAGGAAAGTCCGGGATGAGAGAAAAAGGTGCCCGTGTGGGGTGGAGGGAATGTGCATGTGTGTGTACGTACATTAAAAATATGTATGTACATATGTAGGTATGTATATGTGCATAGTGACATGGACAGGGTTGACGAGCCTAGCGTATTGCTCATTTTGGACCACGGATTCGGACGTGGATGGTTGTTGAGTGCAGAGAGGCGATTGAGATGAAATGGCGATGGTGTTTCGGCCAGGCCTTTGGGCAGAAAGCAAACTCGCCGCTGACCGTGCAAGCGAGCAGCGAGCAATGAGGGGGGCAGTCGGAGAAACTGGGGTAAAGAGGAAAGAGCGATGGAACGGCAGCATCGTTTGCACGGCTGATATCAGCTGTCAGAATGAGGTGGAGCAGGCAGGTGGGTGCCGGTTGCGAGTTGCGGTTGCCCTTTTCGATTGATAAAAGGGTCTTTATAGTAAAGGTTTTGGGGCCATAGTAGCTCCGCAACCTTCTGTTACGGGCTTAGCCGCTGCTGCATACTTATCGGGAAAGCATTGAAGTCAACTCTGCCGCTTAGTTATCCTCGGAAGCGGAAGCGGAAGCGGCACCGGAATGAAAGCGGGAGCGGAACCACTAGTTGATTCGACGTAGATCTTTTTCCTTTTCTTCTTTTTTCCCCCTTTTCTTTCTTCTTCTTGCCTTGCTTTTCGTTTCATTTCCTATTCAGCGGTGGGCTCCCAGCCATCCGAAGTTTCCGGCCGGCGACAAACGCCTGCCCGCCGCGCGGCTAGCTCTGTGGATCCATCGCAAGGCTGAGCGGGGCAAGCCACAACGTGTAAGTCCGAGCAAAGCCGCAGCGAAGCCAGCCCTGCGCCATGGCCCACGGAGAGCACGTGTGACGGAAGGTCGGACCTTCGGACCCATCGGCTCCTACTCTGTTCATAGCGCGTGGAGCGTCTGGTGTGTGTGTGTCTTTCACCGTCAAGACTTGGCGCAATGGGCACCCCGGCGGGTCCATAGGTACATACATACATACAACGTAGTCCATGACACATGTCCACCAGAATTTATGCCGCGTCTTCCATCTCACAGGCGGCCTCTTTCAGCGACATGCTCACCGATCAAGATTGAACATTGACCAGACTGATGTTGCCGTCCCCACTCCCGAGTTCAGTGTCCAGTCAACACCGACCGGTGCTGGCAGCTGGCAGCTGCCAGCTATCAGCTGGCAATATAATTCAATATAATTCAATATAATTCAACAGAATTCAACAGAATTCAATTTTAATGATTGAACCTAATTCCAACTACTACCTACCTACCGGCCTACGCCACTACCTGTTCATTTCTGCTTCGTCATCTCAACCTTCTTCATCCTCGTGCTGCAGCCTAATCAAGACCTTCAGAGCGACACCTGCTTCCTCTTCCGTCCATCTGCTCAAACGTCGCGCCTGCGATGAATGTCGTGCGTCTTCCCATTCTTAGTAATGCATGGCCTGCTTCAAAACCTTCTCTAGCGACTTCAACGGACATTCGGAAGCCTGACTCGCGGGATTTTTGTATGCTCATGCAACGTAGGCGCCAGGAACATTCATTTACTCTTGTCTTTGCATCCAATAATGACAGTCTCACAGACTCGTCCTTTCCGTTAACATCCGGTTAGCATAGGCACAGGTACAGGCATAGACACCGAGATTCTTCATGGCATCGACTTCAACGACTCAGGACTGAGCCCGCCATTGATCTGCAAGGACATGAACAAGTCCTTGCCACAACGTGTATTCGCCCGTGTTCATCCTCTAAAGGACATTCCTCCATTCATCCGAGCGATATACCTAGCACCAGCGTGTCCGGAGAGTCAGTCACGAGGACCCAAGCTATTCGTCGGCCGCGGCCCCTTCCCAACGTCACCTGCGGATGCCTCTCGTCGTTGTACTTGGCTACCGAGTCGCTGAACCACCTTCCTTCCGACGTTCCCTCCGCGATGAGGGTAACGCGAAGTGCCAGCAAAATTGTACAGGATGTCCTCGATAGCCGTCACTGCTGCGACTGCTTATTACAAGATCCTCGACGGCCGCCTCCTTTACAAGCTCTCCAGAGCATGATATACCTCGGCGCGCTCGAACCCTTCCCCTGACTAAATGGATTCGATAACAAATCACGACCGACTTTGAGTGGTTTTGGAAATCGCAGACAATGAATGAGGTATCTGGGAACTCCTGCAGAATGCAATGTTAGTCCTCAATACACACCACACGACGCATAATAGATGCGCTGGATTCGCCCACAAGCAATACATTCGAATGACGGCCGGCTTGGCCCGGGATCCAGGTGAGAAACGGACCCAATTCATTTATGACCAAAAATGCCGAGGATATGCGTGCTAAAGGCATGGGAGAACTGCTCGGTATATCTTTCTACGAAGCGTCCACCGACAGTGGGCCATGACCATTATGCATATAAATGTACACACACACACACACGCAGGCACGCACGCACGCACATATATATCTGCTATATTGTATGCCTGTCTACCCCCCAACCGCATTCGTCACAGCGCCAAACTCCCCTCCTCCATCCATCATGCTCAGGCACTCCAGCTCCGTCCTGATGAGGCTGTGAAAGTCGTCTGCGGGGATGCCACTTGCCGTAGCGAGCATGTACAGGCTCCGGATGGTGCGGGAAATGTGCTGCTTAACGCCATACTCATTCTGGGCCTGCTGGCCGGCAAGGTATTCGAGGCGGGCGACTGTGTTGGAAGCGGGGGAGGAGGTGCTTGAGTCGGGATAGGGTTGCCGCAGGGGAGTGGTGGCGGCTTCGGACTGGAACTCGGACTGAAACCCGGACTGAAATTTGGATTTGAGTTCGGATTCGGGGTAAGTGTTGGATTGAGAGGCTGGCATCGGGGCAGGGGGGTTATGGAGGAGTTGTGCTGCGTGGGCTTCTTCGTCGGGATCGTGGTTGTCCATGGCGGGTTGGACGTGGGCGTATTGGGAAAAGTATGCGTCCTCGGCGGCGGACGAAGACGAGGTTTCGGCCTGAGATTGTGGGACATTGTGGCTGGAGACGGCCGTTGGTCGGGGAGCAGGCGAGCGGTTTGCGGCGGGTGTTGCTTCGGGGGTTTTGTCATATAGATTCCAGTAGTCGTCGTCGTCGTCGTCGTCGTCGTCGCCGTCATGGTCATGGTTGTTGTTGTTGTTATTGTCGTTGTTGCTGCTGGTGGTTTTGCCGTCTCGGTCATCACCACCACCATCACCGACCTGCTGCTGCTCCTGCTGCGTCAGCGCGGCAGAAGCGGCCTTCGTCCTGGACGAAGCATCCTTGTATCGACGCTCCGCTTCCGCAATGGTCGGCGCATCGCCAAATTGCGAAAAGGATAAAGGCTTCTCCGTAACAGTGACTTCGCCGATGCGCCAACCGTCGTCGTCGCCGCCGCCGCCCGCGACTTTCTTGTCATCGACGCAGTACACCAGCCGAAAGGCGAGGCCGAGTTCGGGCAACGCAACGAGCGCCTGGAGGGTCTCGTGGTCCAGGCGGCGGAAGCGAGTTTCGGCGTCGCGGGCCCAATCGACCTCGACCTCGCCCGACACAGGATGCGGCTCCAGGTCCGGCCCGCAAGCAATGGCGGCGAGTCGGACGGCCTTGGCGGCGTCGTAGCAGAGGAGCCGGAGCCAGGACTCGGAAGCGGAGCCGGAGCCGGAGCCGGGGCCGGAGAGCAGCTGGACGCGCTGGCGAAGGATGGGCGAGAGCAGCGGAAGGACATGGGCTGCGGGCTGGGCGCATGCGGCGGCGACGGGGAGCACCGGCAGGATGGGGGCCAGCAAGCGGGCCGGGTCGGGCGCCGGGATGACGGCAGCCATGACGGAATGGGCAGAGCGTAGGGGGAGGAGGGCGGGTTTTTTTTTTTTTTTTT
>SRPY01000294.1:0-36617 GCA_018360145.1 Claviceps africana | reverse complement strand
TTTATTTTTAAACCCCTTTACTATTACTTTAAAGCTAATATAAGCTTTACTTACTTTTATTAAAGATTATTTTATTAAGTTATTTTATTACTTTAATAAATAAGTAATTTAGTTTATATAAACTAATATTTTATATTTAAAAATACTATTATAGTTAGTAATTATAATAAAGGCCTAATTTAAACCCTATATTAAAGCTAATTTAATATTAATAAAGCGCTTAGCTATTTATTAAATAACTTTATATAAATTACACTATATAATATTAATTACTAATACACCTCTATTAAAGTATTAAATTAGATTTATATTAAATATTATAAGATTACTTAAATTATATTAAGTTTAAAAGTTTATAACTTTTTATACTATATTATAAACTATTACTATATTAAATAAAGCTTACTTTAGTTAGTATTTAATTTAGCCTTACTTTAAACTTTAAACTTACTAAATATAACTTACTAAGCTATATATATTTAAAATAGTTTAAATTAATATTTAAAATTTAAATTAGCTATAGTAGCCTTACTATAAATCTATATTAAATATTTACTAAACTAATTATAATAATAAATATTAAGATTTTTTATTTTAATAAAGTAAAAAGAGTATAGAAATACTTACTTTACACTTTATATAAATTAAAGTTAAAGCTTAAATAAATATAAAAAAGGATTAAATATTTATTAAAGGGCCTTTAACTTTTAATTAATTAATTATTTTCTTTACTATTTAGGATTAATATAATATTAAGGGTTTAAACTAGCCTTAATATAGAAATTAAAATAGCTTTATATTAAATTTTAAAAGGGAAAGGGGTATTTATAATTTTTTCATTAAATATAAAGAGAAAAAAAGAGAAAAAGAGAAAAAACCTTTAAAGAAGTCCCCTTTATTTATAAAAAAAGAGCAGTGCCTTAAATTATTTATTAAATTATTTATTAATATATTAAACCTATTTAAGTAATTAATAACTACTATTTTATTACTACACTATATTTACACTATTTACTATTAAGGCTTAATTTAGTTCTTTATTTAGTATTTATTAAATTAGTAACTCTTAATAATTTAATATATAATAATTACTTAATTTAGTAATTAATATACCTTTAAATTAATAGCGTGGCTATATTATAACCTATAACCTTCTATAACCTTTTACGCCCTTTTACATTACTTTATATTTTATAATATATAATTAGTATACTATATCTCTTTTAGTAACCTAACTTAGCTTTAAATAAAGCTTAATATAGAACTATAAAGTCCTCACTCCCTCCCTTTAAATTTAATATATTTTTATATACCTTTCTATATATACTGCTTATACCCTTTACTAAACTCCTTTTAGTAACTATAGCTAAAGCTTAGTTAATAGTATATTAATTTTTATAATAAGCATTACTTAAAGCTTAATTTAAGCCCCTTTAGTATTTATATTTACTACTATATATAGATTTTCCCCCTTATTCTAGGGTTTTTCCTATATAGGTTACTAAGATAAGGTACTAGCTAAGGGCTCTATGCCCCCTAGAGTAAATAAATAAATAAATAAATAAATAAATAGGAGATAAAATAAAGAATAATAATATAAAGTAAATAATAAAATAGTATTATAAAACGATATAATAAATAGTAAAAAAAGAAAAAAAAGTGTTATAAATAGGTGCTATATAAGGAGGAAGACTATAGTAAGAAGCTTATAAAGGAAAGATATAAAGATATAGCAAGCCTTTAGTATAACTTAATTATATATTAAAAGTAAAGGATAAAAAAGGTAAAAGTATATATATAAAATATAGGCTAGAGAATATAACTTTTATTACTTTATACTTACCTTTAAATAACTTTATCACTTAATCTTTATACTTTAGTGTTTACTTTATAAATAAGCCTTTTATAATTATAATAATATATTTTCTTTTTCTTTAAAGAACCATGAATTATTAGTTAAATTAAAATATTTACTAAAAGAATTATATACTTTATAAACTATAACTTAGCTATAATTTTATAAAATATTAAAACTTTATTAAAGGTAATTAATAAAGAAAGTTATATTATATTTATTAATATTACCTTTAAGCTACTATGGTAAAATAATATTACTATAAAAGTAGAGCTAATTAAATACTTTAAAATAATGAATAGAGTATAGTAAATTACTAATAAATATTAAGCTTTAAATTATAAAAAATATAACTTTAATACTTTTTATAGCTTTAATAATAACAGTAATAAATATAGTAATAGCTTTATATTTATTATTAACTATACTACTATTTTAATAGTTATTATAATTTAATAGTAACTTAGCTTTATAAAAGTTTTATTAAAACCCTTTATATATAAAGAAGGGTTTTATAAAAGCTTTTAATATTTTTTCTTTAATTTAAAGATAGTTTTTATAATAAATTTTAATACTTTTATAATTAATACTATTAAAGTACTATATATTCATAGCTACTTTATTAAAAATATAAAGTAATATTAAATATAATATATTACTATTAATAAATACTTAAACTATTAAAAATAAATCTAAAATAGGTTTATTAACTATTTAAAGAATAAATTAATAAATAAAAATATTTATTATTTAAAAGCTATAAAAGCATTATTAAACCTTTAATAAATAAATAATATCTCTTTTTAAATATACTTTATAAATTAAAGTAACGTTTAAGCTAAATAGCTAACTTAAATAAAAAAAAAGCTTCTAATATATATATTTATAAATAGCTTTAATAATATTATATAAAAGTAGCTTTTTAATTAAGAATTTTTAAAAACTAAAACTACCTTTAAGGCTGAAAATATAAAATAAAAGTTATAAATAAAGGGATTTAAAATAATTAAAAAAGAGGTTTTTTTTTAAACAAAAAGAGACTTAAATTAAATTAACCTCCTTTATTAATAATTAAAAGTAACTTAACTATAACTACTTAATAAACCTAAATATTATTATTTATTATAAATATTAAAAAAGAGATATATTACCCTTTAATATATTAAACTAAATTATATTATATATAGCAATAATTACTATATTATAAATATATATTAAGGCTATAATAATAAAGCTACTTTAAGCCTTTTTAAATTTAACTTTATTTTTAGTAATATAATTTATTTATAAAAGTATATACTTTTTATAGTAAAGTTTATAAGTAATATAAAGAAATTGATTATAAACTATATAACAGAGATTAAAGCTAAAGACTTAAAGCTATAAATAAAAATAATATTATAAAGAAATTATAGCTAAGTAATAGTAATAGAATTATTTAATTTAAATACTAAATATTTAATAATATACTTAAATATATTAAGTAAAGTAAATTAAAGAAATATATAAATTAATAAAAAATATTTTAAAAGTGCTTTAAATATAATACTTTTATATTAAAGGATCTTTAATAAAGTAATTTAAATAGTTAATAGTATAAGTTATAAAGAAATATAATATATTTAATTATTTAAAAATACTTAAAATTAATAGTAAGTTTAAAGGAAGTATACTATATATATAAAAGCTTAATTATAACTAAAACTTTTATAAATATTAAAGTAGCTAAATTAAAAAGGCTATATAATAAAAAGATTAACTTAATTAATACTATAAAGAGATTAATTATTTTATAAATAATTTATTTAATTAATATAAAACTAAATACTTATAGTAACTTTATAAAGTAATTAATACTATTTATGTATAAAAACCTTATAAATATTTTCTCTATAAAAGCTATTAAATAACTACTACCTTTAAAAAGGTATATTTATATAATAAAATTAATAAATAAAGAATTCTCTTTTTAAAAACCAATATATAACTTAATGAAAAAGAAACTAAAAGTGCTTTATAAATACTTAGTAAATATATAGTATAAAGGCTAAATTAAATAATTTATAAGCCTTTTAAGTGCTTTAATTCTTTTTATTTTTAAAAAAAGTGGTTAATTAAAACTATATATAAATTATTATAGCTTTAATTATATTATAAAAAAAACTATACATTGTTACTATTAATATTGAAAATCCTAAATTAATTAATAAAAGCTAAAATAATTATAAAGATTAATTTTAAAGATATATATTATTAATTATATTTTTATAAAGGTAATAAATAAAAAATAGTGTTTTATTACTATTATAGCTACTTTAAATATTTTATAATACCTTTTAAGTTTATTAATACTTTAATAATATTTTAAAAGTATATTAATAATACCTTTAAAGAGTTAGTTAATATAATTTATATTATATACTTTAATAAAATATTAATATATAGTAGTAATAAAGTAAAGTATAAGTAATATATATATTAAATACTATAAAAGTTATATAATATAAAGCTATATATTAACCTTAATAAATATATATTTATTATAAAAAGGGTTAGCTTTTTAGAATTTATTATAACTTTAAAAAGCTTAAAAATAAAACTAAAATATATTTAAGTTATAATATATTAGCTATTATTTTATAATATAAATAATATTTAATATTTTTTTAGTGTTATTAAGTTTTATAAAAGATTTATTAAAAAATATATGAAATAGCTATATCTTTAATAAACCTCTTTATAAATAAAAATAAAGGGAAAGTATAGCTAAATTATAGTATTAAAAAAGCTTTAAAGTAATTTAAAAATAATTTTTTAAAAGTATTAATCTTTATTTATTTTAATTTAAAAGCGTCCTTTAAAATTAAAATAAATATATTAATATTTACTATTAATATTATTATAGTATAGTTATAGCTAAATAATTAATATTTAATAGTATATATATTTAAAAAGCTATTAAATATAAAACTTTAATATATAGTATTAAATATAAAGCTATTAGTAATTTAAAAAGTATTTGAAACCTAAAAACACTATTTAATATATTTAAAGTATTTAATTAAAGTAATTATAAATTATTTAAATTATAAGTACTTTACTATAAAGCTAAAGTTATTTAATGAATAACTTAATATATTAAATAAGCTTTATTTATTTAACTTTATAATTAAATATTCATTAAGTAAATTTAATATAGCTAATAAACTCTTTAAGTAGCTAAAGTATTTATTGAAAAAAGTAATAAAAAAAGTGTAAATATTATATTTATTATTATTTTTTATTAAATGTATAAAAAAACGCTATTAAAAAAAATAAGCTAACTTACATTATTAAATAATAGTAATAATTATTTATTATACATAAAATAATAAATATAATATTAATAAAATTTAGTAATAATATAGTAAGATATTAAAAGATATAAATATAACTTTTAAAAATAAAAGATTTAATAATATAAAGATATAAATACATACCTTTAAACTATATCTTAAATATAGCTTAAATATATTATAAATAGTATTAAATAATAGTAAAATAAAATTAATACTATAAAAATAATAATAAAACAATATAAAGGCTAATAAATAACTTAATTATAAATAAAGGGCTTTATAATAAATATTTATTAGCTTAGCTATATATTTACTTAAAAGCTAAAGCTTAATAATTAAGTATATAATTATTTATTATATAAATCTATAAATTATAGTTTCTTTTTAAAGCTAAAGCTTAATAGTTAAAATAATAATATTTTATAATATAAACTTAAGGATTTCGTTTTAAATAGTAAATAAGCTAAAAAAAAGCTAAAGCTTAATAGCTAAGTATATAATTATTTATTTTATAAATCTATAAATTATAGTTTTTTTTAAAGCTAAAGTTTAATAATTAAAATTATAGTGTTTTATAATATAAACCTAAAAATTTAATTTTAAATAGTAAATAAGCTAGAAGTAAGCTAAAGCTTAATAATTAAATATATAGTTATTTATTATATAAACCTATAAATTATAGTTTTCTTTGAAAGCTAAAGCTTAATAATTAAAATAAAAATATTTAATAGTATAAATTTAAGGATTTAGTTTTTAGCTATAAATTAATAGTAAAGTTACTATTATTGAAATAAACCTTTATAAAAATAGTTTAAAATATTAATAATACCTTAATAAAATTTATTAAAGACATACTATATATAGCTTAAAAGAATAATAACTTAATTAAATAATAAAAGTTACTACTAAAAAGTAATAAAAAAAAGGTTTTTAAATAATAATAAAGTAGTTTATTTAAAATAATAGCTTTTTACTATTTAAATTTAAAGTATATATATTAATAAATATAAAAAGTAAAGTTTTATTATTAATTTTTAATAACTTAATAATAAAGTATTAAAAAGTAAAGAAAACTATATATTAAATAATAGTATAATATTATTAATTAAAGATAAAATATAATATTAAATCTTATATTAATAATTATACATATAATAGATCTAAGCTACTAGCTTAGATATATAGTAGTAACGGTAAGGGAAGCGTTACAGAGCTGCAATAGGACTGTTACAGTTCTATAAAAATAACTTAGTAGGACTGTTATGATTTTATAAAAAAAGACCTAATAAAGCTAAATAAAACCCTAAGCATTTGTTTAAGTAAATATCTATATAAACTAAAATATATTTAGTTTTTATATTATTATTATATTAGGTTTGATATAAAGTTTTAATATTAAATATTCAAAATACGTTTTTCTATATATATTAATATATAACTTTAATTATATATATTATAAAGACTATTAAATTAATATTAATATATTTTGACTTTTTTTAAAAATAAATTCTTAATTAAAGATAGCCTTTATAATACTTTATTAAATTAATATTAATTAAAAGTTAAATAAAGAAATATAAAGTTAATTAATATACTTTTATAATAATATCTTTTATAAAAAAAAGTTATTTATATTTTAATAATAGTTATAAAAACTTACTTTAATTTAATTATTTTCTTTTATTATTAAAAAAAAAGTAATAAAGGCTTAAAGTTAATTTAAATATATATTATAAATATAATATTACTATTTATTAATAAGATTATATTATTATAATTAAATTAAGTACTATTCTATATAGTTTATATAATATTTCTATATTACCTTTATAAAAGCTAAATAAAATAACTTTTTAACTTTATAGTATTTAGTTTTATATTAGCTATAATATAGTACTATATTATAACATATAATAATATATTTAAATTAAAAGTAATTATAATATTAATAAATATAAAGGGTATTATTATATAATCTAGTTTTAAATACTTTTACATTATAAATAACTTTAAAGTAATATAACTAATTTATTACTTTAATTTTATTAATTTTAATAATTGAAAAAAACTTAATAAAGTGTATATAAAGTTTTTATATCTTTATTTATATTAATTTTAAACTATTAAGTTTTTTAATAAAGTTCTATAAAATATTATTTATTACTTAGTTTAAAGAGTATTAAATAAAAGAGCCTTTAATAATAATATTTAAAAAACAATAATTAAAGGTTACTTTTAATTTAAATATAATTTAAATTTAAGTTATATTTTTAATATAAGGTTTTATTATATAATAACAAGTAATAATAATATTACTATTATAAAGTTAATATATTATTATAATAGTATTAATCTTTATAATATAGTTAATTATTTTAATAATACATTTAAAGAATTCATTTTAAATTACTTTAAAAATAAATAACTCTTGAATAATACTTTTATAATAAATTTAAAGTAATATTACTATAATAATAATATATATAAAAATAATAAATATAGCTTTATTTTATATTATAATATTTATTTAATTTAGTTTTATAATAAAGTTATATAATAGATCTAAGCTACTAGCTTAAATATATAGTAGTAATAGTAAGGGAAGCGTTATAAAGCTATAATAAAACCGTTATAGTTTTATAAAAATAACTTAGTAGGACTGTTATAATTTTATAAAAAAAGACCTAATAAAGCTAAATAAAACCCTAAGCTTTTATTTAAGTAAATATCTATATAAACTAAAATAGTTTCCCTTTATTTTTCTCTTTTTTTTAAAAGAGATAAAATGAATATAAACTTTATTAACACTAAAAAGTAATATACCTTTAAATTAGTTTATAATATATATTCATCTTTACTTTTTTTAATTTAGTTATTATAAGTTAATAATAAAGGTAATTAAAAATAAAATAAAAATACTTTAAAGAACTAT
This sequence comes from Claviceps africana, assembly GCA_018360145.1. Classification (NCBI taxonomy): domain Eukaryota; kingdom Fungi; phylum Ascomycota; class Sordariomycetes; order Hypocreales; family Clavicipitaceae; genus Claviceps; species Claviceps africana. The sequence goes on along the minus strand of SRPY01000294.1, from coordinate 28,492 downwards.
AAATATTCTCTATAGTACTATAAAAGCTATATTAACTTTAAAAGCTAGTAATATAATAAATAGTATAATTAAAATTATTATAAAAAGTAGTATTAATAACATTTTAATCCCTTACTTTAATAGTAATAAAGACTACTTTTAAATTAATTATAAAGAAATTAAAATATAAACCCTTTTTTATAAAAAAACTATTTAATAAAAATTAAAATTTATTTAAAATATAAAAGCGCTTTATAGCTTATAAACTTAATATAAATTAAAACTTTATTAGTATTAATTATAATTAATAGTTTTATATTTATAAATACCTTTTATTTAAAGTTTAAAATAAGGTTTTAACTTTCTTTAAAGTTAATATAAATTTTACCTATAATTTAGCTTATTTTTTTAACTACTTTAGCTTTATATTTTAAAACCTTTATTAATAAAAGTATATAATTATAAAGCTAAATTAGCTATATTAATACTTAAAAGAATAGTTTTTAGACTTTTATATTTAATTTAAATAAAAGTTAGCTTTAATTAAAGAGTTAAAGTAAGTAAATATAATTAAGCTTATTAAGCTTTATTTAATACTTAATAAATATATATATAACTATTTTATTAGCTATAATATATTCTATATTAACTATATTAAGGTAGTAATATATTATTAAAGTATTACCTTTAATATTAACTTTTATTAATTTAAGGAAAAGTTTTATATTATTTATTAAATAAAAGTATTTTAAAATTATAATAGTAATATTAAAATAATAAATATTAATACTATAGGTTTTTAGTTTATTTTTATAAAGTTTAAAAAAAAGCTAATAAAGCTTTAGCTTTAAAAAATTAATAGCTTAAACTAAATAAATTTTTATAGTAAAAATATAATATTATTATAAAGTAAGTTAATGCTTTTAATATAGCTTAGCTACTTATATAATAGTTAAATACTTTTTTTTTAAGTAAAGTACTTATAAAAGAAATTTAAAGTTTACTTTATTATAATAATAAAGGAGGACTTTATTAAAGCCTTAAATATTTTAAGCTTAAAAAATAACTTCTCCTTTAAGTAAGCTTTATTAAAGAAAATAAATATATTTAAAACTACTTTATATTTATTATAAATAATAATACCTTAAGTTTTTAAAAGATTAAATTAAATATAAAAATAAAACCTTTCTTTTTTTTTTTAATAATTTATTATTTATTTTAATATAAATAAATAGTAATTATAATAGTTTTATAGCTATAAATAAGAAAATAGTATAATAACTTCACTTTATATAAATAGCTTTATTTTAATTATATACTATAACTATAGTAATTAAAGCTATTAATATATTACTCTTTAATAAATAAATTAATTATTAAATATATTACTTTATTTAGTTTTAAATAAATATAAATAGCTAAATATTTTTAATAGTAGTTTATATTATTTTAAGCTTAACTTAAAACTATATTTTAAGTACTTTATAGCTTATTTAAAATAATATTAAACTTTATATAGCTTAAAATTAATTAATAGTTTAAAGTAAAAATAGTTTAATAATTAAACCTTCTTTTATAAAATATATAAATAAACCTATTATTATTATTTAAAAATTAATCTATATAGCTATAGTATAGTAAGCTATTAAAGCTTATAAAAATATATAATTTTTAGCTATAAGTTTAAAAAAAATTAATTTTATTCTTTCTTTCTATATAATTATATCCTTTAAATTAATTTTAAAATTAATTTTTTTATTAAAACTTTATAATTTTATAGATTTATTTTAAAAAAATAAAGCTAATACTCTCTCTTTATATTAAAGATATATAAATTATTATTTATACTTTAAGTTAAGCTTAAATAGTATACCTTTAGAATTGTTATAAGCCTTTTTATATAATATATTTTAAAACTAATTATTAAAAATTTATAAATAAATTATTAACTTTATAAATAAAGGTTAAATATATACTTTATTTTTTATAGCTATAGTATTAATACTTTTAGTTTAAAATACTTAAAATAGCTAATAATTTTATATAAATTATTATATATTTAATAAAGTAATAAATTAAAATTATTACCCTCTTTTTTTAATAAAAAAATACTTTATTTACTTTTTAAAGCTTATTAATTTATAAAATTAAATATTTAAACTATATTTTACTGCCTTTAAGTAATAGAAGGCTATAAATATTTTATAGTATTTTAAACTTAATTTAAACTTTTTAAATAATTAATTTATTTATTTAACTTTATAAAAGCTTTAACTATATTTTAATAATATATTAATAAAGATTTAAAAAATACCTTTAAGGTATATACTATAGTATATTTAAATAATATTTTAATTTATATTAATAGCTTTTAAAAAAATTATATATAATATATATAAAAGGTCTTTTATTATTTTTAAAAGGTAAGCCTTAACTTTAATATTATTAAATATAGCTTTAAAATTATTAAAGTAAAATATTTAAAGTTTATTATTAAAGTAAAATAAGTAATAAACTTTAATTTAAAAAATATTATAACTATTTAGTAGTAAAAGGCTTTAATATAAATTAAAGAAGTATAAAGCTTTTTAAAATTTATAAACTTTTATTAAAATTTTATTATTAATTTCTTAAGTTTAATAAGGCTTTTTCTTTAATTTATATAAAAAGGTATACTATTTATTTAGTTTAATAAATATAATATATTATTTAAAAGCTTAAAAAAATATTTATGTTCTCTTTAATACTTACTTAATAAAACTTTAAAAGGGATATTATAATAAAGGTAAATACCTTTAAAAAAGCCTTTAAAAGATACCTTTTTTAATATAATAAAGAGAGTATACTTTATTTTATATTATACTACTTAATTTAGCTTTTTAAAGTTAAATAAAACTATATTATATATAGTAAAAAACTATTAAATATTATCTTTTACTTTAAAGCTTAATTTATATAGCTTTAAAGTATTTTTTACCTTTTTATAGTCTTTATAAATTATAAAAACTTAAAATATTTTATAGTACTCTATATAATATTTAAATACTAAGTAAAATAAATAAATTTATTATTTTTTTTAATTATAAACTTTAATATAAATTTAATATATAGGCCTTTTAACTTAATACTCTTTTATAATATAAATAAAATAAATTTAGCCTTTTTCTAAAATACTATTTCTTTATAACTTTAATATATATTAATAATTTTTTAGCTTATTTTAATATTAATATTAAATACGGTTTAGCTAAGGCTTTAAAGCTACTATTTCTTTATATAAGCTTACCTTTAAGTTTATTAATCTTTTTAAATATTTATTTATATAACTTATAAAACTAAGTAATTACTATAAACTCTTTTTATTTAGCTAAGTAATATATAGTTTAATAAAAGAAATAATAATTCTTTAATATAGTAAAAACTTAAATTTAAATTATAAATTATTAAATTAATATTTGTAATACTTTATAGTTTTAAAGTTAGCTTTAAGTATTTATTTATAAGCTATTTATTATATTCTTTATTTAATATATATATAGTTCTTTATTACTTAGCTATGTAAATAAAAAAACTATATTTTAAATATTTATTTAAAATTATTATTAAAAATATCTCTTTTAAAATATAGCTTAATTTATTTAAAATTATTTGAAGCCTCTTTAAATTAATTTTAGTATTAAATTATTATTAGTTTTAAATATTAATAAATTTTATAATAAATCTTTTAACTATAAATAAAATAATACTTAATAGTTATTGTAAATTAATTATTTAAGTTTATTTAATTAAAAGTAATAACTATTATAACTATTAAAGTATATATAAAATAATTTTATTTATATTAATAGTAATTTTATAGGTTTTTTAAATAAATTATTTTAAATTAAAGCTTAAACTAAGTAAACTAGTTTTAATTAACCCTTTACTCCTTAATAAATATAAAATAGCTTTTATTTATTATTTATTACTTTTAAATAAATAAAGGTTTAAAATAAGCTAACTAAAAGGTTTAAATAGTCTTATAAATTATAATTAATGTTCTTTAATTTAATTAAGTTAACTACTTTTTAATATATTAATTAGCTTTAAATAACTAAATCTCTTTAATTACTAAAGTAAGCGTTAATATAGCTATATATAAATTTAATATACTATTTATTAACTATATTTTAAATATATATAAATTTAACCTTTATAAAGGGCTATACTATATATTTCTTAAAATACCTTTAAAAGGGTATTATATTAGCTTAAATAATAATTAATTTTATTTAATAATAATAATAAAACTTAATTAATTACTTTTAATACTTAATTAAGTATTTTATAATAAAAAATATAGTTTAACTTAATTTTTAATATATTAAAATAAATAAGCTATTATAAAAACTAAATTAAGTAATAATAAAGTACTATATTTCTAATATATTTATATTACTTATAGTTTACTTTAATATTTTCTATAGTATTTATTTAGTTTTTTATATTAATTTCTTTAAATATACTATTATTAATATATTTTTATTATAAGTTTTTATTAACTTTTAACTAAATTTAACTCTTTTTTTTTAAAAAAATAATTTAAATTTTATTAAATATAGAGTAAAAAAGATCTTTATAATATAAAATATATAAAGCTAAAGTAAATAGTAAAATATTTTAATTTATTAAAAAAGGTATATTTAGCTAACTTAAAAACTATTAAAAAACTTTTAAAATATAAAGATACTTTTTTATTATAAAATATAATAAAGAAATATATAAATAAGTAATAAACTTAAGTTAATATAGATTTAAATTTTTAATTTATATTAAAGATTAATTTTAAACTATTTTATAATTAAACTTTTTTATTACTTTTTTACCTTTATTTCTTTATTTATTTATATTCTTTATATTCTTTATAATAATATAATATTAATAGCTAAAGGGCTAAGGTTATAATTTTAATAGCTTTTTATTAGTTTTTCTTTAACTTTTTTTAGCTTTTTATTAGTTTTCCTTTAACTTTTTTTAGCTTTTTATATCTTTAGTTTTAAAGGGATAAAGGTATTTAATATTATATAATTAAAGTTATATTTAAAACATTTATTTAACTTAAAAGAAAATAATAATTAAAATAATTTTAGCTTTAAAAACCCTTTATTTTTTTAATTTAATACTTTTTAATATATTAATAAAAAAAATATATTATTTAGCTTTTAAAGTTAATTTAATAAAGAGTAGTTTATAGTATAAATAAATATAAATATTTTTTAAAATTATTTTAAATTCTATTACTTTATTAAATAATTATAATATATAAAGTAAAGATATAGTAAAGGTTAATTTTAATTTATAGTAAAGATATTTTAAAGTAAATATAAATAAATAATAGTTTTAAAGATAATATAAAAATAATTAAAAATAAAAGTTTATTAAAATTTTAGCTTTTATTTATAAAGTATAAATACTTTAAAGATCTTTTATTATATAATATAAAGCTATAGCTACTTTATATATTATATACTTTTATTAAATACTTTTAAAAAATAATAAATAATATAGTAATAAATACTATAAAATATTAAAATAATTTATAAATAGCTTTATATTATAGGCTTTATATAAATTATATTTAGTTAATACTTATATTAATTAAAAACTAGTTCTTTTAATAAAGAAAAAAAAAAGGATTAGCTTTAAACTAAAAAAAGTATAAATAACTTTTAAAATAATTATAATTTTTTTTAAATTAAAGAATAAAAAAGTATTAAAAAGGTTATAAAAGTAATACTTAAATACTATAATTAATATACTTACTTTTTTTTTTAATTTTTAATTTTTATTTAATTAAGTAATAATTTATTTCTATAGTAATATTAAAATAGTAATAATAATATTTAAAGATTTTTAATATAAAATTAAAGCTTATTTTAATATTTTAAAAATATATAAAATATTTTAGCTTAATAATAAAAAGAAAGTAAAGGTATTATAGCTTTAATATTAATATATTAAAAATAGTATTAGCTTATATTTTAAAATTAATAAAGTAAAGATTAAATAGTTTTTTAAAGCCTTTATAAAATAGCTTTAATATATTTATAAAATTAATTTAAATAAATAAAAAAGTAATAAAAGGTATTAAAAATATTTATTTATTTATAGTAGGTAATATATTAACTTTAAAGGTAAAATATACTTAAAATAATTTTTAAAGAGTATTATTAACCTTTTATATATATTAAGTATTTAATATATATTAAATATTAAAAGATATTATTAATACTTTATTTTAAAAAGTTATTACTTTAAATTTAATATTTAATAAAGAGATAAATAAAGTATTTAAAAGCAGTACTTTATTATAAATACTTTACTATATTAATAATATTATTTATTACTAAAAACTTATTATAGTATTAACTATATTTTATATAAATTTATATAAAAACCATTCTATATTTATTAAATACTTTAATAGTTTAAATAAAGTAAAGTAATAATTTTAAAATAAAGCTTTATATTATTATTAATAAAATAAATCCCTTTTAATAGCTTTATAGCTATTATTTATATTATTAAAAGTAAATTATAAAAGTGTTTTTTAGAAACTACTTAAAGTAATTATAATGTAATAGGCTAGGTCTTTAACCTAGCCTAGCTTAGCCTATAGCTAGCGGCGGTTGCTAAGCCCTACATATAACTAGCAATATAAGTGTTAATTAACTAAAAACCTGTAACTTTAATTAATATATATCCTTTTATTATAGCTAATTAATATAGCTAGTATATAGCTAGTAGAGAATATACTAACCTTACTATATCTATACCTAACACTTATAATAGCTTAATTAAGCTAAACTATAATAGTTAATTAAAGTTTTAGGTTATAGGTTTAAGTTCTGCTAGCTATATATAGTTATAATAGGCGTAGTGGGGACTTAGCTTAGGCTTATAAGACTTAATTAAGTAATAAATAGGTTTTAAAGGATATATAAGTATTACTTAAAGGGTAGAGGTATATAAAGCTAGTAAGGCGTTATAAAGCTCTAATAGGGAGCTATATAATAGGCTAGGTCTTTAACTTAACCTAGCTTAGCCTATAGCTAGTAGCAGTTACTAAGCTCTATATATAACTAGTAATATAAGTGTTAATTAACTAAAGACCTATAACTTTAATTAATATATATTCTTTTATCCTAGCTAATTAGTGTAGCTAGCACATAGCTAGCAGAGGATGTGCTAACCCCACTATGTCTGCGCCTAACACTCGCGATGGCCTAATTAGGCTAGAGCATAACATATAAGCTTTAAAAGTATACTTTAAAAATTACTTAAAGTAATAGTAGTATTTTTTTCAAATTTAAATTAAGTTTTATTTAAAGTATTTTAAAGCTTTTCTCTTTAAGCTATAGTAGCTTAAATATAAATATATTACTATTTATATTACTAAGCTATTTTAAAATATTTAAAAGTTAAAACTAGCTTTATTTTATTTATAGCTAAAGTCTTAATAGCTACTTTTTATTTAATTATTATAATAATATTACAATATACTTAATATAGTTTTAAATTAATAATATAAATTTATAACTTTTGATTATATTTTATTTTTATTATAATATAAAGCTAATATAATTTTAATTAATTAATTTTTAAAGGCTAATAGCTACACTTTTTATAAAGTACTATATTATCTCTATATTAAATATAAATATTATTTCTTTTCTTTTTAATACTTTTAAAGGAAGTTTTATAAAAATTCCCCTTTATAAAGATTTTATTAATATATTATTTAAGTAATAGTAAAGAGAAAGGTATAGAAGCTTTAATAATAGTTAATATAGTTTTTAAACCTTTATTTAAGTTACTATATTTTTTTTATAACTATTTTATAATATTTTTAAATAAAAAATAAAATATACCTTTTTTATTAATAGTTTTAAATTAATAATAAAATAGTTTTAATATATATTAAAGAAATAATTACTTTCTTTATAAATTAGTACTAAAAAAATAAAGTTTTATATTAATTTATTAATATAAATACTTTAATAATATTATAAAATAGTAATAAAAGGCTAAAGAAATAATAAAGATATAATATTAAAATAAATAACTTTAAAGAATATAAAGGAGAGAAAGATTATAACTATTAATAAAATAAATAATAAAGAATATAAAGGGCTTTTATTAAAAAGAAGTGTGTTATATAGTAATAAATGTATTTATTTTTAACTTTTATTTATTTATTTATTTATTTATTTATTTATTTATTTATTTATTTATTTATTTATTTATTTATTTATTTATTATTATTAATATAGACTATATAACTAAGTAATATATAAAGGGTAAGGCTATAGTAATTAATAAACTTATAAAATATAAGTAAAATAATATTATTTTATACTAAACTTATAAAATATAAGTAAAATAATATTATTTTATAACTATACTATTACTACTTTATTAATTTAATAATCCAATAAAGGGCTATATAATAAATTTAAGCTACTAATTTAAATATATAGTAGTAATAATAAAGAAAGCATTATAAAGCTATAATAAAACTATTATAGTTTTATAAAAATAACTTAATAAAATTATTATAATTCTATAAAAAAGACTTAATAAAGCTAAATAAAACCCTAAGCTTTTACTTAAGTAAATACCTATATAAACTAAAATAGTTTCCCTTTACTTTTCTCTCTTCTTTAAAGTAGGTAAGATTAATATAAACTTTATTAACGCTAGAAAGTAGCACGCCTTTAGGCTAGTCTATAATAAGTTATTATTTATTACTGTTTTAACTATTAATTTAATAGTTTATTTAAAGTTTTAAATAATAATTATATTTAAAGAAAAAAAGAAAGCCTATAAAGTAAAGGGTATAAAGGCTTTATATTAGCTATATATTATAACTATATTATTTATATAAAGAATAATATTTTATATATATTTTAGTATTACAATTAAAATAATTTTTATTAATTTATTATATTTAACTTTAAAATAATTTAATATTAATTTCTTTATTTTAAATAATATAAGTTTAATTTATAATTTTATTATAAATTTACCTTAGCTTATATTAAAGTAATATTAGTTATAAATAAAGCTATTATAATTCTTATTATTAATATATATTAATATTTTAATACTTTTTATACTTATACTTTAGTATTAATATACTATTAAAAAAAAGAGGTAAATAAATATAAAAAATCTTTTTTTACACTTTTTAAGTAGTTTAAAGTTAATTTTACGTCGCTATAATAGTGTAGGTGAAGTTATAAAAGAAAAATTATTTATTTATTTTATATAGTTATTTATAATAAATATATTAAAATATTCCTTAAAGATATATTAAAATTTATTAATATAAGTTATTTAAAGGTATTTAATACTTTAAAATAACTATTTTCATAGTTAAAAATAATATAATATAATATAAAAATTATATTTACTAAATTAACTTTATAATATTTTATTAGTTTTATGACTAAGTTTATAGTATTTAGTTAAACTACTTTTATAGCTATTAATATACTCTTAAGTTTTAGTACTTCTAATAAACTTAAAAAATCTTTTAATAAACATTAATAGAAATATTTATTATTATACAGTAATAGCTTTATGAAAAATATAAATAGAAATATATTAAATATTAATAATATAAAAATAAATTATTAATTAACCCTTTTTTCTTTATATTTTTATACTTTAGTTAAACTTAAGCTATATTATTACTCTTTAATTAAGCTTTTAATAAATCTCTTTTTTTTAACTTTAAATTTAATTTAGTTTTTAAGCTATTAATTTTTATAACTTTTATTATTAATAATATTTTATTACGGCGTGGCACTACAGCGGAATCGCGTTGTTACTCTAACTTAATATATCTATAGCCTTTAATACTATCTACCTGTTATAGACTAGCCTAGAGGTGTGCTGCTTTCTAGCGTTAATAAAGTTTATATTAATCTTACCCCCCCTTAAAAGAGAGCAAAAAGTAAAGAGAAACTATTTTAGTTTATATAGGTATTTACTTAAGTAAATATTTAGGGTTTTATTTAACTTTATTAAGTCTTCTTTATAAAATTATAATAGTTTTACTAAGTTATCTTTATAAAACTATAATAGTTTTATTATAGCTTTATAATACTTCCCTTACTATTACTATTATATATTTAAGTTAATAGCTTAAATCTATTATATAGCCCCTTACTAAATTATTATATTAAAGGAGTAATAGTGGTGTAGTTATAGAATAATGTTATTTTATCTATATTCTATATATTTACTGTTTACTATAGCCTTACTCTTTATATATTACTTAGTTATATAGTTTACATTAATTAATAATAAATAAGTAAATAAATAAATAAAAGTTAAAAATAAATATATTTATTACTATATAATACACTCCTTTTTAATAAAAGTCTATTATAATCTTTACTACCTATTTTATTAATAGTTATAATCTTTTCCTTTACTATAGTTCTTAAAGTTATTTATTTTAATATTATATCTTTATTATTCCCTTAGCCTTTTATTACTATTTTATAATATTACTAAAGTATTTATATTAATAAGTTAGTATAAGACTTTATTCTTTTAGTATTAATTTATAAGTAAAGTAGCTATTTCTTTAATATATATTAAAACTATTTTATTATTAAGCTAAAACTATTTATAAAGAAAGTATATTTTATTCTTTATTTAAGAATATTATAAAAAAGATATAATAACTTAAAAAAGGGTTTAAAAACTATATTAACTACTATTAAAGCTTTTATACCTTCCCCTTTACTACTACTTTAATAATATATTAATAAAATCCTTATAAAGAGGAATTTCTATAAGAATTCCTTTAAAAGCGTTAAAGAGAAGAAAGATAATATTTATATTTAATATAGAGATAATATAGTATATTATAAAAAGTGTAGCTACTAGCCTTTAAAAACTAATTAATTAAAATTATATTAACTTTATATTATAATAAACAGAGAATATAACTAAAAGTTATAGATCTATACTATTAATTTAAAACTATATTAAGTATACTATAATATTATTATAATAATTAAGTAGGGGGTAGCTATTAAAACTTTAACGATAAATAAAATAAAGCTAATTTTAATCTTTAAGTATTTTAAAATAGCTTAATAGTATAAGTAATAATATATTTATATTTAAGCTACTATAGCTTAAAAAGAAAAACCTTAAAATACTTTAAGTAAAATTAAGGCTAAATTTTAAAAATATATTGCTATTACTTTAAGTAGTTTTTAAAATATACTTTAAAAGCTTATAGCTACTTTAAGTAGTTTTTATAAAATACTTTAATAACCTACCTTTAGTAATATAAGTAATAGCTATAAAGCTATTAAAAGGGAATTATTTTATTAATAATAATATAAAGCTTTACTTTAAAATTATTACTTTACCTTACTTAAGCTATTAAAGTATTTAGTAAATATAGTATAGTTTTTATATAAATTTACTTAAAATATAATTAATATTATAGTAAGTCTTTAATAGTAAATAATATTATTAATATAATAAAGTATTTATAGTAAAGTATTACCTTTAAGTACTTTACTTATCCCTTCTTTAAGTATTAAGTTTAGGGTAATAACTTCTTAAAATAATATATTAATAGTGTTCTTTAATATTTAATATATATTAAATACTTAATATATATAAAGGGTTAATAATACCCTTTAGGAATTATTTTAAATATATTTTACCTTTATAGCTAATATATTACCCTCTATAAGTAAGTAAATACCTTTAGTATCTCCTACTACTTTACTACTTATTTAAATTAATTTTATAGATATATTAAAGCTATTTTATAAAGGCTTTAAAAAACCTTTTTATCTTTACTTTATTAATTTTAAGGTATAAGCTAATATTATTTTTAATACTTTAATACTAAAGCTAAAGTATTTTTACCTCCTTTTTATTACTAAGTTAAAATACTTTATATATATTAAGAATATTAAAATAAGCTTAAATTTTATACTAAAGATCTTTAAGTACTACTACTATTATTTTAATATTATTATAGAAATAAATTATTACTTAGCTAAGTAAAGGGTAAAGATTAAAGAGAAGGTAAGTATATTAACTATAGCGCTTAAGTATTACCTTTATAACCTTTTTAATACTTCTTTATTTTTTAATTTTAAAAATACTATAATTATTTTAAATATTATTTATACCTCTTTTACTTTAAAGCCTATTTCTCTCTTTATTTCCTTTATTAGCTAAACTAGTTTTTATTTAATATAAATATTAATTAAATATAATTTATATAGGGCCTATAATATAAAGCTATTTATAAATTTTTTTAATATTTTATAGTATTTATTATTATACTATTTACTACCCTTTAAAAGTATTTAATAGAAATATATAATATATAAAGTAGCTATAGCTTTATATTATATAATAAAGGACCTTTAAAGTGCTTATAGCTTATAAATAAAGGTTAAAATTTTAATAGACTTTTATTTTTAATTATATCTATACTATTTTTAAAACTACTACCTTTCTATATTTATATTAAGATATTTTTATTATAAAATAAAATTAATCTCTACTATATCTCTACTTTAAATACTATAATTATTTAGTAAGGTAGTAGAATTTAAAATAGTTTTAAAAAATATCTATACTTACCTATATTATAAATTACTCTTTACTAAATTAACTTTAAAAGCTAAATAATATATCTCCTTTATTAATATATTAAAAAGTATTAAGTTAAAGAAAGGTAAAGGGTCTTTAAAGCTAAAATTACTTTAGCTATTATTTTTTTTAAAGTTAAATAAATCCTTTAAGTATAACTTTAATTATATAATATTAAATATTCTTACCTTTTTAAAACTAAAGATATAAAAGGCTAAAGGAAGTTAAAAAAAATTAATAAAAAGCTATTAAAATTATAACCTTAGCCCTTTAAATATTAATATTATATTGTAATAAAGGATATAAAGAATATAAAAGAGTAAAGGGATAGAGGTAAAAAAGTAGTAAAAGGGTTTAGTTATAAAATAGTTTAAAGCTAATTTTTAATATATAAGTTAAGAGTTTAAATCTATATTAATTTAAATTTATTACTTATTTATATATTTCTTTATTATACTTTATAGTAAAAGAGTGCTTTTATATTTTTAAAGTTTTTTAATAGTTTTTAAATTAGCTAAATATACCTCTTTTAGTAAATTAAAATATCTTACTATTTACCTTAGCTTTATATATTTTATACTATAAAGATCTTCTTTACTTTATACTTAATAAGGTTTAGGTTATTTTTTAAAAGAAAAAGAGTTAAATTTAGTTAAAAGTTAATAAATATTTATAATAAAAAAGAATTAATAATAGCTTACTTAAAGAGGTTAATATAAAAAACTAAGTAAATACTATAGAGAATATTAAAGTAAATAATAAGTAGTGTAAGTATATTAAAGATATAGTACTTTACTATTATTTAATTTAGTTTTTATAATAGTCTATTTATTTTAATACATTAAAGATTAAGCTAAACTATATTTTTTATTATAAAACACTTAATTAAGTATTAAAAGTAGTTAGCTAAGTTCTATTACTATTATTAAGTAAAATTAATTATTACTTAAGCTAATATAGTACCTTTTTAAAGGTATTTTAAAAAATATATAGTATAGCCTTTAATAAAGATTAAACTTAAGTATATATTTAAAATATAGTTAATAAGTAGTATATTAAATCTATATATAGCTATATTAATACTTACTTTAATAATTAATAAGGTTTAGTTATTTAAAGCTAATTAATATATTAAAAGGTAGTTAGCTTAATTAAACTAAAAAAACTTAATTATAACCTATAAAATTACTTAAATGTTTTAGTTAGTTTATTGTATACTTTTATTTATTTAAAGGTAATAGGCAGTAAATAGAAGCTATTTTATATTTATTAAAGAGTAAAGAGTTAATTAAAACTAGCTTACTTAGTTTAAGCTTTAGTTTAAAATAATTTACTTAAAGAACCTATAAAAACGCTATTAATATAAATAGAATTATTTTATATATACCTTAATAGCTATAGTAGTTATTGCTTTTAGCTAAATAAACTTAAATAACTAATTTATAATAACTATTAAGTATTATAGCGCTATTTTATCTATAGTTAAAAGGTTTATTATAAAATTTATTAATATTTAAAACTAATAATAGTTTAATATTAAAATTAATTTAAAAAGGCTTTAATAAAGCTAGCGATTTTTATAATTAATATAGCAGTAGTAGTTTTAAATAAATTAAGCTATATTTTAAAAGAGGTATTTTTAATAATAATCCTAAATAAATACTTAAAATATAGTATTTTTACTTAAGTAGCTAAGTAGTAGAGAACTATATATATATTAAATAAAGGTTATAGTAAGTAGTTTATATATAGGTACTTAAAGCTAGCTTTAAAACTATAAAGCACTATAAATATTAATTTAGTAATTTATAATTTAAATTTAAGTCTTTACTATATTAAAGAATTACTATTTTCTTTACTAAACTATATATTACTTAGCTAAATAAAAAGAGTTTATAGTAATTATTTAGTTCTATAAGTTATATAAGTAAGCGTTTAAAAAGATTAATAAACTTAAGGGTAGGCTTATATAAAGGGAATATACTTTTAAAGCCTTAGCTAAACCTTACTTAATATTAGCGTTAATATAAGCTAAGAGGTTATTAATATATATTAAGGCTATAAAGAAATAGTGTTCTAAAGGTAATTTAGATTTATTTTATTTATAATATAAAAGGGTATTAAATTAAAAGGCTTAAGTATTAAGTTTATACTAAAGCTTATAATTAAAGAGAGATAATAAGTCTACTTATTTTACTTAATATTTAAATATTATATAAAGTACTATAAAGTATTTTAGGTTTTTATAATTTATAAAGACTATAAAGAGATAAAAAATACTTTAAAGCTTTATAAATTAAGCGTTAAAGTAAGAGATAATACTTAGCAGCTCTTTATTATAAATAGTATAATTTTATTTAGCTTTAAAAAGCTAAGCTAAGTAGTACACTATTAAATAAAGTATACCTTCTTTATTATATTAAAAAAGATATCTTTTAAAGGCTTCTTTAAAAGCATTTACCTTTACTACTATATCCCTTTTAAGGTTTTATTAAGTAAGTATTAAAAAGGAAATAAATATATTTTTAAGCTTTTAAAATAATATATTATACTTATTAAACTAAATAAATAGTATATCTTTTTATATAAATTAAAGAAAAGGCCCTATTAAGCTTAAAAAATTAGTAATAAAGTCTTAATAAAAGTTTATAAATCTTAAAAAGCTCTATACTCCTTTAATTTATATTAAAGCCTTTTATTATTAAATAGCTATAATTTTCTTTAAATTAAGGTATACTACCTATTTTACCTTTATAATAAACCTTAAGTATTTTATCTTAGTAACTTTAAAATTATACTTAGTAATATTGAGGTTAAGGCCTACCTTTTAAAAATAATAAAGAACCTTTTATATATATTATATATAATCTTTTTAAAAGCTACTAATATAAATTAAAATATTATTTAAGTACACTATAATATATACCTTTAAGGTATCCTTTAAAGCCTTATTAATATATTATTAAAATATAGCTAAAGCCTCTATAAAACTAAATAAATAAATTAGCTATTTAAAAAGTTTAAACTAAGTTTAAAACACTATAAAATACTTATAGCCTTTTATAACTTAAAGGCAGTAAAAAGTAGTTTAAATATTTAATTTTATAAACTAATAAGCTTTAAAAAGTAAGTAGAGTATTTCTTTTATTAAAGGAAAAAAGTAATAATCTTAGTTTATTACTTTAGTAAGTATATAATAATTTATATAAAACTACTAACTACCTTTAGCCTTTTAAATTAAAAGTATTAGTACTATAGCTAAAGAAAATAAAGTATATATTTAACCTTTATTTATAAGGTTAATAACTTATTTATAGATTTTTAGTAGTTAGTTTTAAGGTATATTATATAAAAAGGCCTATAAAAGTTTTAAAGGTATATTATTTAAGCTTAGCTTAAGGCGTATATTATAATTTATATATTTTTAATATAAGGGAAAGGTGCTAGCCTTATTCTTTTAAAATAAATCTATAAAGTTATAAAGTTTTAGTAAAAGAATTAATATTAAATTTAGTTTAAAGGAAGTTATTATAGAGAGAGAGAGAGAATAAAATTAATCTCCTTTAAGCTTATAGCTAAAAATTATATATTTTTATAAGTTTTAATAGCTTACTATATTATAGCTATATAAATTAATTTTAAAAGAGTAATAGTGGGTCTATTTATATATTTTATAAAAAAAGGTTTAATTATTAAACTATTTTTACTTTAAACTACTAGCTAGTTTTAAGCTATATAGAGTTTAATATTATTTTAAATAAGCTATAAAGTGCTTAAAATATAGTTTTAAATTAAGCTTAAAATAATATAAACTATTACTAAAAATATTTAGTTATTTATATTTATTTAAAACTAAATAAAGTAGTATATTTAATAAGTAGTTTATTTATTAAAGGGTAGTATATTAATAGCTTTAACTACTATAGTTATAGTATATAGTTAAGGTAAAGCTATTTATATAAAGCTAAGTTATTATACTATTTTTTTATTTATAGCTATAAAACTATTATAACTACTATTTACTTATATTTAAATAAATAATAAATTATTATAAAAAAAGAAAAGAAAAAAGGGTTTTATTTTTATATTTAATTTAATTTTTTAATAACCTAAGGTATTATTATTTATAATAAATATAAAGTAGTTTTAAGTATATTTATCCCCTTTAATAAAGCTTATTTAAAGGGAGAGTTATTTTTTAAGCTTAATATATTTAAAGCTTTAATAAAGTCCTCCTTTATTATTATAGTAAAGTAGACTTTAAATTCCTTCTATAGGCATTTTACTTAAAAAAGGGAGTATTTAGCTACTATATAAAAGGCTAAGCTATATTAAAGGCATTAACTTGCTTTATAATAACGCTATATTTTAACTATAAAAACCTATATAGCTTAAGCTATTAATTTTTTAAAGCTAAAGCTTTATTAACCTTTACCTTTAAGCTTTATAAAAGTAAACTAAAAACCTATAATATAAATATTTATTATTTTAATATTATTCTTATAATTTTAAAATAGTTTTATTTAGTAAATAATATAGAACTTCTCTTTAAGTTAATAAAAGTTAATATTAAAAGTAATACTTTAATAGCGTACTACTATATTAATATAGTTAGTATAGAAAATATTATAGCTAATATAATAGTTATATATATATTTATTAAGCACTAAATAAAGCTTAATAAGCTTTATTATATTTATTTATTTTAATTCTTTAGTTAAAGCTAACTTTTATTTAAATTAAATATAAAAGTCTAAAAACTATTCTTTTAAGCATCAATATAGCTAATTTAGTTTTATAATTATATACTTTTATTAATAAAGGTTTAAAAATATAGAGTTAAAGTAGTTAAAAAAATAAGCTAAATTATAGATAAAATCTACATTAACTTTAAAGAAAGCTAAGACTTTATTTTAAACTTTAAATAAAAGGTATTAATAAATATAAAACTATTAATTATAGTTAATACTAATAAAGTCTTAATTTATATTAAATTTATAAGCTATAAAATACTTCTATACTTTAAATAAATTTTAGTTCTTATTAAAGGGTTTTTCTATAAAAAGAGGTTTATATTTTAGTTTCTTTATAATTAATTTAAAGGTAGTCTTTATTACTATTAAGGTAAAGGACTAAAAGGTTATTAATACTACTCTCTATAGTAATTCTAACTACACTACTTACTATATTATTAACTTTTAAAGCTAGTATAGCTTCTATAGCACTATAAAGGAAACTTATAGTCCTTTAAAGTGTTTTTATTTTATTCTTAATTAATTTTATTACTTATTTATAATAATTAAGTTAAGAAAAGTAAAGATTAATATATATTATAAATTAGCCTAAAGGCGTGCTGCTTTTTAGTGTTAATAAAGTTTATATTAATCTTACCCTCCTTTAAAAGAGAGTAAAAAGTAAAGAAAAACTATTTTAATTTATATAGGTATTTACTTAAATAAATGCTTAAGGTTTTATCTAGCCTTATTAGGTTTTCTTTATAGAATTATAATAGTTCTATTAAGTTATTCTTATAGAACTATAACAGTTCTATTGCAGCTCTATAACGCTTCCCTTACTGTTACCACTATATATCCGAGCTAGCAGCTTAGATCTATTACACTACCACTACTATCTCTTCTATATTCTCCTAACCTTAATATACCTACTTAAATAGTAGTGTAAACCTAAGCCTTTACTATTAACTATATTACCTACCTTTTCTTTCATAATTAATTAATAAAAGCTCTATTTATTACTACTAAGGTTTTATAAAGGTTATTAATCTCCTTTATTTTTTTTTTACTTTATATAGTACTTTTATATTAAAAGCTTTAAGCTATATAATTTATATTTATCTTTAGCTTTTTTAATAATATAAATATCTTTATTTATAAATATATAGTAAAAGAGATATAGAAATAACTTAAAAATATATAAAGTATATATTAAAAGTAGTTTTTTAAGTTTAGCTTTAATTTCTACTTTTAAAAAAATAAACTAATTTATTTTACTTAAAAGTATATAGCTATTATAATATTAATTTAACTTAATACTACTATAATATAGCTTATTTAATTAGCTTAGTTTCTTAAGGTTTAGATTTATTAAAAACTATATTAATAAATGTATTAAAATAAAGTTAAAGTAAAACTAAAGTAGTAATAATTTATATTTATAGCGTTAATAATATTTATTTAAAGCTATTTACTTAGTAATACTTACCTTCTTTATATATAAGTAATTTAAAGTATAGTTATATATAGTATAGCTTTATATTATATTTCTATAGAAATAAATAGTAAAGTAAAAGATATTATTAAAGTATTTATTATTAAATAGTTAAAATACCTTAAAGTAATTATTAATATATTTAAAGCTATACTTTAGTTTTTTATTAAAACTAAAGTAGTAGTTACTTTAATTAACCTATATTTAAACTTTTAATTCTTTAGCTTTTATAAAAGAATTAAAAGTAATAATATAGTAAATAAAATATATATTACTTATATAATAGTAGTAAGCTAACTTTATTACTATTATTATTATTATTAAAGCTAATTACTTTATATAAATAACTACTTTAAATATATATTATTTATATTTTAACTATATAACTACTTTATAAAGCTTTTATTAATAAAGGCTTTAGCTTTTAAATAAAAAGACTACTAATACTATAAATAAACTATAGTAAAAGTATATTAAACTTAGCTAAAATATATAGTAGCTAAATATAAGCTTTAATTTATATTTACTTTAAAAGTTATTTAGCTTTATAAAAAGCTAGCTAAGTATAAATCTATTACTTTAATATAAATATATTTAAAAAGAATTAGCTTTAACTTCTTTCTCTTTTTTTAATATATATTTAATATAAATTTATTAATTTACTACTATTAAATTAATTTTAAAAACTACTACTACCTTCTACTATTATATTTAGTTTATAATTATATATAATTGATTAATATTAAGCTGTTTTTGCTTTATAATTATTATAATATATATATTATATTTAACTTTAATAAGTTAGCTATATTCTTTATAAAATAGTTTATTAATATATAAAGACTGCCTTAATTTACCTTAATATATTATTTATAAAGGTAATAAAATTAAAACTATTAAAGAAGTAAGGCCTCCTTAATATTATACTATAACTACTATATATCTCTATAGAGCTTTAAAGAGAAAAAATATAGCTAATAAATAAAGCTTTAAAGAAAAAAGAAAAACTATAATATAGCTTTAAAAAAAAATATAGTTAATAAATAAAGCTTTTAAAAAGAAAGAGGTAGTTATTATATAGTAAAAGTATATATTAAAGCTAAATTTAATATAAAATTCAGCTAAATATATTATAAAATTAAACTACTATTTTTATTTATTTTTTTTAAAAATAAAAAAAAAAACTAAAGGCTATACCTTTATATTAACTTTACTTTATATTTACTATTACTTTACTTTATTTATATTATTTACCTTTATTTTTATTTTCTCTTTATTACTCTCTCTTTTTTTATATTAATCTTAGCGTAATTTTATAGTAAAGCTATATATTTTTTATAAAATATTATTTTACTTTTTTAAAGTATTAATAATATACTATATTTATAGTATTATTTTATTTTAAAATAAAGCTAACTTAACTTTACTTTATTTTCTCTTTACTTTTTTATTATATTACTATATAAAATATATTACTATATTTTAAATAGCTTTATATTTATTATTTTATATATACTATTATTATTATAGTAATATTAATATAAATTTAAAGTAAACTTATATTAATAGCTTTATTAAAGGTATAGAGATTTTATATATTTATTACTTTTTTAATAGCCTCTTTATAAGCTATAATATTTAAATTAATTTATAATATTAATTAAGTATTATATTAAAACTAAATTAAATAAAAACTTACCTTTTTATAAACTTTTTTTTACTTTAAATATTTAAAATAAGTATTATTATTACTTAATTAAAAATATAATAAATTAATATTAAAATTAAGTTAATATTAATATAGATATTTATTAAATAAATTATAATATTATTTTTTAATATCTTTTACCTTAATTAAATAAAGTAAGTAAAGGAGATTATATAATACCTTAAGCTAAGTATAAATTAACTATAGTATTAAGTTAAAAAAGAGATAGCTATTTATACCTTTTTTAATAATTAAATTTAATAATATTTTCTTTAATATAATATGATTAAAGTAAAACTAATATTAATATAAAATTATTATAGTAAAGGGGGAGAGAGATATTTATAATTTTTAATAATAAAGAAAGAAAAAAAAGAAGATATTAAGTAAAGTAAAGAGAGCCTTTTTTATAGTTAAAAGACCCCCCTCCCCCCTTTAGCTATTAATAAATAGCTAGTAGCTAAACTATATAGTCTTTATAGTATTATATAGATCTCTATAAAAGCTAGTAATTAATTTTTAATAATAAAGTAGTAATTAGCTAAATATAAAGTAGTATTAAGTTAAACCTTAATTTAAGTATTAAAGGTAATATACCTCCCCCTTTTAATATTATACTATATTATTATTACTAACTTTCTAACCCTTTATTATATTATTTTAATAATACTATTTATATTATACACTTTTTAATAATACTAGCTAAAATAAGCTAGCTATATATTAACTTTTATAGTTAGTATTTATTTAAAACTACACTAGCTTTAAGGTAGATATTTTATAGTAGTATATAGGTTTTCCTCCTTACTTTAAGGTTTTTCCTATATAAATTAAGTAGTAGAGGTACTAAATACTAAGCTAAAGCTTAGCTAGCGTAAATAATAAAAAAAAAAAAAATATTTTATTAACTCCTATAAATAGCTTATATATAGCTATAAATAAATAATGGTATTTATAAAAATATATATTAAATTATTATAGTGTTTAATAAATAATATAATAATATTTATTAATTTTACTATGTTTAATAAATAGCTTTATTAACTTATTTCAATAACTATATAAATTACTACTATTAAAACTCATATAGCACTTTTAATATAGAAGTTTAACCCTTTATTTATAATATTTTAAATAATAATCTTTGTTATGGTCTAGCCCGATTGGGCCATCGCGAGTGTTAGGCGCAGACATAGTGGGGTTAGCACATCCTTTGCTAGCTGCGTGCTAGCTACACTAGTAAGTAGCTAGGACAAAAGGATATATATTAATTAGAGTTACAGGTCTCTAGTTAATTAACACTTATATTGCCGGTTATACGCAGGGCTTAGTAACCGCCGCTAGCTGCAGGCTAAGCTAGGCTAAGTTAAAGACCTAGCCTATTACATAGCTCCCCGCTAGGGCCCCGCAACGCCCTACTAGCCCTATATACCTCTACCCTCTAAGCAATACCTACACATCCCCTAAGACCCACTTATTGCCTAATTAGGTCTTGTAAGCCTAAGCTAAGTCCCCGCTATACCTACGTATAGCTAGCGGGACTCGAACCTATAACCTAAAACTCTAATTAACTGTTATAGTCTAGCCTAATTAAGCTATCGTAAGTGTTAGGCGTATATATAGTGGGGTTAGCACATCCTTTGCTAGCTATATGCTAGCTGCATTAGTAAGTAGCTAGGATAAAAGGATATGTATTAATTAGAGTTGCGGGTCTTTAGTCAATTAACACTTATATTGCCGGTCGTACGCAGGGCTTGGCAACCGCCGCCAGCTGCAGGCTAAGCTAGGCTAGGTCAAAGACCTAGCCCATCACAATCTTTTACTTTTTAATACTTACTATATAATATAGTCTAAAATAACTAAAAAGGCTATATTAATAATAATAAAATATATATTTAAAGGTTGATCTATTAATAAAGATATTAAATTTCCATCAATAGTAAATATTATATATTACATAATAAATATATATAGCTTAGCTGCCTAAAGGGCCCCATAGTAGTTGACACGCTCCTTTCATCCACACGTTGCCACCCCTAGGTGCCACACCGGGGCTTAGGGGCGCTGGGGCTTAGGGGCGCTGGGGCTTAGGGGCGTCATCGGCACAGAAACGGAGTGGATGCTTCTACAACAATGTAGCCCCGAGTCGATCTTTTTAGCGTGCGACTGATGTCTGGCCCGCGCGGCCCTCATTGATGATGCTCTCTTCCTGGCAAGAACGGCCGGGACGTGTGAGCGTCTCGTGTGGCCATCTCGTGTGAGCATCTCGTGTGACCATCTCGTGTGACCATCTCGTTCGACGTCTCGTGTGACTCGTGTCTGTATCTGGACGCTCATCCGCCAACCTACAGTACAAGTGCAGCACATCATGCAGTACATTATGTACATATGTGTCAGAGATCTGGAGCATGGCCCGATGATGACGCTCAAGCCTGGCGTGGGCCCGTTACGATCGGGAAACCATCGTCATGCCAGACGGCCCTGCAGACTTGTTCATTGAACCGCGCCTCTGCTGCGATCTTGGTGAGAAGACGTTTTCCATGTTCGAAACCACAAACCACAAACCACAAACCACAAACCACGAATCCACGAATCCACGAATCCACGACCTCCCGGCATACACCGGACACATGTCCGCCTTTCGCACGCACCGAGAATTCCATGCAACTTGCAAGCCACTCACCCGTCGTCCCCAGCATCATTGATGCCAATTCGGCGAAAAGCGAAAAGCAAGAGCGTGCCTGGACCGGTCCATCGGTTCATGGGCCCCTTGGCCCCTTTGTGGGGGGGGGGGGGGGCGCAGTCGCCAGCTGCCACCATTAGCTTCCATGTTTCGTCGCAGCCGTCCACGCTCCCTTCGACCAGACCCATCTTGCCATCGCCTGCGCGTCTGCTACACGACCTGTATGATTTGCACCAGATCACGACCGGGCGCATTCCCGCTTGCTTATGACATGCTCTGTCAGGCACGTACATACATACTCTACATATATGTACATGTGTACATACGCGCGCGCCCGCACATCTCCGTATGCATGCATGTCTCTCCGCATCGCGCTAGCCCCGAACACCATCTCCTCCTGGCCATGTGCGGGAATAGGCCATGGCCGAGAGCCTGCCGCTTGTTGCTGCACCCATCGGGTAGGCCGACCCCGAAGAGGCCTCGCGGCCACCCAGTCTGAGAGAGAAAAAAGGGCAGGGAAAAAAAACAAAATCACTTCATCGTTCTAGAAAAACAACCCGTGTCGGAGTCCAAGTCGACACCAAACAAAACCACCAGCTGTGCCGACCCGTCGACTTCTCACCACGCGCCTGTCGTCGTTCCGCCGTCAGCCCAACCTCGTTGAAACCCAAAAAAAAAAAATCCGCCGCTGTGCCTCCTTCTCCCCCCCCCCCCCCCCCCCGCCTCGCCACGCGGCGTGCCGTGGACAAGGCGGCCGCGACGTTCCGGAAGGAGGACAGGGCCGCGGTTGCATTTTTACACGACGCCACCATGCGGCGTGCAGAAACAACACCTCCAAGGCACACCTGCCACGCTCTCCAGAGTTTTGGCTGCCCAGACGACGAGGGAACACGAACCGGACGAGTCAAGCATTTCCATCTGTACTCGGCCGAGAACGCGCAAAGCCCGCCGCACGCTCAGGTGCCAGGAACAACAAGCCACGCGCCAGACGGCGGCAGAGGGAGACTCGGGCGACATCGGGTGCAACTGCCGCCCCTCGAGGCGGAGCCATGGAACAAGGCTGGCAGTCCACTTGGTGGAGGAGGCCTTGGCCCGGCACGTTCAGCTCCTACCTAAGTACCTACATACCGTCCGCCGATTCCAAGTCGGCGAAAGAGTAAACAGTATACCCACCCCCGCGCCACCCACACAAACTGCTCAACCAGAACCCTCCCCCCGTGAGAGCAGAGACACGACCAAACTGAATGTCGTAACAAGTACGTGGACCGCCGTGGACTACTAAAACCTCATCCCGGTGCCCCCAGCGAGATTCCAGCGCAGCTCGCGCTCTCGAACCAGTGCGGGAAGGCGTCAACAAGGTCTCAAAAAGGGGCACTTGGCCATATAGGGTAGTTGAGAAATACTGGGCAAAAGGAGCTAGCTATATGCTGCGCCCGTGTAGATGTGGGGCCCGTGACCCGTTTGGCGCCATGTCGCACTCGAGTCTACAGCTCAGCTGGGGTTTTTGCGAGTAGCTCAGCTGGGTCGGGGTGTCGTACCTCAGTTGACCTGGGAAACCGGTGGAGCCGTGCATTATAATTTAATTAGCTGCAGTATTTCCTAAGGCCTATACCTATTTCCTAGGGCCTATACACACTAAAAGTGTTTTTTTTTTTAGTTTACACACTAAATATCTATAGCTAATTCTATTCTAATTCTATTTAAGATTAATTTAAAATTAATTTAATATAGAGCTAAGTAAATTAGTCTTAACAACCTCTTTTATTATACCTTTTAATAGCATTAACTTTATCTTTAAATAATATACTAAATAGTATAGATAATAATACCTTTTTAGATTTTCTATTTATTTATAATAATCTTATATAAAATAAAAACAATTCTCTAATAAATAGTAATAGTTTAAATATTAAAGATATTATAACTTTTATACTAAAGTACACGCTTTAAAATTAAGTATATATCTTTTTTAATTTAATTATTTCTTCTATATAACTAAAAATAAATTAAATATACTTAAATAATAAACCACTTATTCTCTCTAAATAGGGATTATTAAATACTACGTTCTCTCTCTATTAAAATATATTATTTATATTTAAAGTATACTATACTACAATAATTCTAAAAATACTATATATAGAGCTAAAAGGCGTTGCCTATATTATTCTAACTAAAGCGCTATTATTAGCTAACCTTAAAAGGCTTTAGGATATTATTTAATATAGTATATATTAATATAAAAAAGCTACTATTACTATATATACTGCATTAAGAGTTGTTTTAGTAAAACGTTATTAATATAAATGCACTAATAGTAAAGCTTATTTAAATCTTACACTAATTTTATATAATACTAAATATATAGTTATTACATTTAAGATGCTAAATACTATATTAAAGATAAGAGAAAATATCTTAACTATAACAATAAAAAAAAGAGCAATTAGGTATATTTTTTCTTTTTAATATAAGCTTATATTTAATATTAATATTTTCTTTTTTTTTAGTTAAGCATTTTCTATTTAAGATAAATTTTAATAAAAGACATTATACTATCCCTTCTAAGATTCCTATTAATTAATTATAGAATAAGTAAAATATAGAGAAATTATATAATTTTAATAATTATATATCTATTATATTAATTAATATATAGAAAACTTTAATTAAACCTTAAACCACTTTTTTAGTTTAATAAAACTTGAATTTATTAATTACTATAATGTTATTTAAAGCATTATTAAGGATATATATATTAGCGATTTTGAGGAAGAATGCTCTTTTTTTATTAATAATATGCAAAGAAAAACAATATATAGTAAATATTTAATTCTCTACAGTGTTATAATATTTAACTAATTTTATTATAAATTATAATTATCTTTAAAGAGATAACACACTTAAGTAATTAATATACAATATTATATTTAATATTTTTATTCCTTTATATCTTAAAATAACACCTTAAATAATTTTACATTTTTATAGTAAGTATTAATACCCTTTACCGCTGCTAAATAAAGTCCCTTTATTAATTATATTAAGCCTTATATACGTTATTTAGCGCATTAGTAAACTATATACTAGTCTAAGTATATAGTTTATATTTTATTACAAATTCTATTTAGGATTAATTCTAATTCTAATTAGAATTAATTTAATGTAGATATATTTCTTAAATTAATAGAGCTTATACAATTTATTAATAAATATAAGGGTAAATGTCTTACTAATATGTATTGTAGTCTTATTAACACTAATTACCTTTATATAATTCTTTAAAAAGAGTAAATTATTCTCTTCCCTTTAGGATTATTATAACTTACTATCTTTTATAAATACCTAAAATAACAATAAAATAAACATTAGGTAAGTTATTGTCTTCTATTTTTACTCTATATTTTATTAATAAAGTAGTAGATATAACACTTTATTAATAATAGTATATATTAAATAGTTATTTACTTTTATAAATAATAAACACTACAATAGCAAAATACCTAAATAAATTAATTTTCCTTTAATATAAATTATAAGCACCTTTATAAGTTAGGGAATATTAAAATTATTTAAATATAGTATAGCTCTGTACTTAAAAAAGGTATTATTCTTTATATTTATTATATTTATTTATTACTAAAAATAAAATATAGCTATTCCCCTTCTCTAGGTTTTTATAAATAGCAAAATATATAATATATACTATTATATATTCTATATAGTATTTAAAATTTTATCTTAAAAGTTTTATATTAAGGTATAGTAGAAATATCTTTTATTATAATCTATACTAGATATTCCTTGTATTATTAGAGTAATAGTAGACTAAAACTAGCAATATATATAAGGTATTTTTTTTTTTTATTTATATAAATAAAATTACTAATACTTTATAGAATTAAGGCTATATTTTAAGAATTATATTAATTAAAAAAGGCGTAATTAAGAGTAGTAAGTATAATAATATATTTGCTTTTATTATATATATTTTTAATATAAAGTAGAAAAATATTATTTATATATAAATATAAGGCCTTTTAGAAAGTGTAAGCAATTACTTTCTTTATTAAAAGTAAAGTTAATTATATAATATAATAAGCTATATAGCTTAATTTTAGATATATACTTTTTTTATTTTTTATTATAGATATTTAACTATATATTTATAGAAGAATAGCTAAATATAAGTAACTAAGTATAGTATAAATAATGCTTTATAATTTAGTTTAGTTTATACTAAGGAGCAATATAAATACCTATAAATAATTAGGACTTACTTGCTTTAAATAATAATATAGTGGAAATTTTACATTTTAATACTTATTATTAGTTTAAATAATATATCCCTTTACTTTATATAGTAAAATCCTATTGTAAATTAAATTAAAATATAATTTAAAAGGATAGGGTAAAGTATAGGTTTTAAATATAAATAAATTATTATAATATATTATTATAAAGTAGGTTTATAAACTAAAAGAGTAAGAAAAGTAAGGCCCTACACTATATATAAAGTTAATTTATTATATTATATTAATTTATTATAGAGTAAAAATAATAATATTAATATAAATAACTTTTATTATTAAATCTTATACCTAAAGATAATTTTAACTTTAATAATATATAAAGTTAAATAAGCTTATATAGAAGTAGTTTAAGTATTTTTAAATTAAAGCGCTTTTTATTACTTTTATTAAACTTTAATCTTAATAATAATAAAGATACTATATTAAATTATAGTATAATATTAAGTAATATACTATAATTATATATAAAAAGTGTAAGAAAGAGGTATATAAATTAATCTTAAATTAAATCTAAATAGAATTATATATATATACTAAAATATATATAATAGTTACTATTTAGAGCTAAATTTATAATAACTTATAATATAATTCTAAGGCTAAAGTACTATAGATATATAAAAGCATTAAATAAATATTAAGTAAATATAAATAGAGGTAGAAGTAATTTAAAGAGATATAGTATATAAAGATAAAAAGTAAAGAGTAAGGCTATAACTTAAAATATTAAGACTTTAAGTTTAAATTACTTAGAAAAATAACTAAGCTTTATTATTTATATAAGCATTTACTTAGCTAATACTTTATTTATAGTAATAGTAGTTAAAATATTTAAAATAAATTTTAATTATTTTAATATTAATTTTTATTATTACTTTAAGTTATATTTAATTA